>CAUYSK010084368.1:0-92005 GCA_963575035.1 Avahi laniger
GTGCCACTGCGTGACTTGAAAACGACAGGGAGCCGAGTGCGGTGGCGCGCGCCTGTAATCCCAGTTACTTGGGAGGCCAAGGCAGGAGGATCGCTTAAGTCCAGGAGATTTAGTTTACTGTAGCTATGATCACACCACTGCGCTCTAGCCTGGGCAGAGTGAGACCTTGTCTCTAAAATAAAAGAGAGAAAAAGCCGGGCGCGGTGGCGCACGCCTGTAATTCTAGCTCTCTGGGAGGCCAAGGCGGGCGGATTGTTTGAGCTCAGGAGTTCGAGACCAACCTGAGCAAGAGCGAGACTCCGTCTCTACTAAAATTAGAAAGAAATTCATTGGACAACTAAAAATATATAGAAAAAATTAGCCAGGCATGGTGGTGCGTGTCTGTAGTCCCAGCAACCCGGGAGGCTGAGGCAGGAGGATCGCTTGAGCCCAGGAGTTTGAGGTTGCTGTGAGCTAGGCTGACGCCATGGCACTCTAGCCTGGGCAACACAGTGAGATTCTGTCTCAAAAAAAAAAAAAAAGAGAGAGAGAGAAAAAATGACTGGGTCCCCTTCCTATCTGAGTTCACCAGGCGCTCACAGGTTCACAATACCTAACAATCTATTTTTCATTGGTTTTAGGATACAGACTTTTTCAGATGCATCTTACACTCAGTAGTGTCTTGGTAACATGTTTAGTTCAATTGGAAGTATTTTTTTCTTTCTTGAGTACTACATAAAATAAGTCTTAAGAAGTGATGTTTTCCAATGAATGAAATACAGTTACTGTTCATTTTATTTTAGTATGAAAAATACAAAAACCTCAAGTACTTACGTCAATTAAATCTGAAAGATCATGAATATAATACTTGAAAACTGAGGCATTGGTTGCTTCAAGCGTTAGAAGATATTCATTCCGTGCCTTAATTGATTTTAGCTTATTTTCTGAATATTTTGCTTGTCTCTGAAATGAAGAAGATCCAGGCATTGGGAAAGAAAGAAAAGTCATTTTTAAACAAGACAGAAAAACAATTTATTCCACATATACAAATGACCATGGAAGTCCTTTGCCCAAAGTATGTTTTGAATCTGATTTAAACAGAAAACTAAAATTACCCAGCTACAGGGAATAACAACGATGTATTTGGGTTGGGCTTCGGGCCCATTTGCAAAGAAGTCTCTTTGTTAATATTCAAGTTCTCCACATTGTGTATCGAATACTTGGCATTCGCCAGTGAATGATGTCCAGCTGTTATTACATGATTTTTACATTTCTTAAACATTTTCCATTCCCATGAGAGGAAATGGATGTCATTTCACAATAATTTACAACGTGCGTATATCATCTATTACATCAGGGTTCTTAGCATTGTCTCCTCAAATGAGAACAGAAAGGCTCTGCGATATATTTTTACTCACCTTTTCTTTCATTTTTTCAATTTTCTTCACAGAGCTTCGCCGCTGGTGTCTCTCTTCTAGTCTAATATGGAAGACTGGATCACCAGATCTTCCAATTTGCTTTTCCTCTTGTTTCTCGGCCTCTTTCAGCTTGCTTTCGGCACTGATGCTCTCTGCATGATACATATGGTACGTTTTCATCACCTGTGGAGAAGTGACCCCAAATTGTTAAAGGATGTCTGCCTGTAACCTAAGAGTGAATGGGAACCCTTATAGGACATACATGTTAAAAATATCAGCTTCCAACTGGCAGGGGGAAAGACAGATTGTTAGTAAAATGGGTGAATTATGGACTACTGCTTCTACATAAAGCAAACAGAAATATGCAAATTCACCTGCCAGGAAGAAGGACTTGGGGGACAGGCTTTGATGAAAAAATGATTTACCGAGTCTTATGCATACTTTCCAATGTACTTGAAAAGTTCTCTTAAGCTTGTAAGTGCTTCTCTAAAATCTCCTCTGTATTATTAATTTGCAGGGAAAAAACCATTTATTCATGAATCAATTTTAGCTCAACCAAATCTCCAAATTAGTACAGTCCTTATTAAAGGCATTTTATTGCACAAAATCTACCCGTCAAAAAACATAAATATTAAGGTTTATACATAGTTTTAGTTTAAAAAACATTGTTTTTCTGACCACAGAGTAATACTTTATGCTCAAAATAGAAAACACATGGTACCAAAAAAAAAAAAAAAAAAAACACGAAAGAAAAGAAACAAAGAAAGAAAGAAAATAAAAAGCAAGCAAAGATGACCACTGTTAAGATTTTGGTATATAGTCCTCCAGTCTTTTTCTTATGAGAATAAACACACACAGAAACACACACACACTTCTTCATTTTAAAATGCCATATATAAATTCTCCCTTTAAAAAACTGGGGTCATCCTGTATTTATAATTTCTAATGTTCCTTTTAACTTAATATATCAAAACATTTTCCTATATCATTAAATATTCTTCTAAAATATAATTTTAAGGGCTGCATGGTATTTTTCTATATGACTGTGACATAATTTACCTAATTCCCTGTTGCTGAAAATCTTAGGGTATTTCAGTGATTTGCTTTATCAATAAAGTTGTGTTGAAAACCCTTGGTGTATATCCTATTTCTTTTCTTAGAAATTATATACATATAATTTGTATTTTAATAAATTTAGGAATATATAGAACATAAAAATTTTATAATGTATTCTTTCCATGTATATTATAAACTTATATAATGAATCCTCAAATATTAAAAATTTTGGCTGCATTGTTGTTACAAAAGTATTTATACACAAAAATTGTGTCATATGTCCTAGGATAAATTTCCAGAAGTGGAATTGCAATTTTTGAGACTATGCACATTTTTGACACTTAGAAATAAATATGTTGCCAATTTTATACTCTGCTAGTTAAAACAAACTGATCTAGAGAGTTATCTCTGAAAGTACTTTGGATAACATAGGTGATTAATAAATATTTTCTCAAATAATGATTACATGTATTCATTATTTATTCATATATCTATTAATATAAATCTTTTTATAATCTCTGTGTTCTTAGATACAGAAGAATCAGTCACAGATTTTTCAGAGATTTTATCTGAAAATCATAATTTTCTAATATAATCATTCTCATCCACAGAAGACATATTTTACTTCATTTGCAAATAACCACACGTTTTTCAGAGCCAATTTCATAACTAAAGTGTAGTTGTTAAGAAGTTGAGATTAATGTAACATCTAAGTAATGAACTTGATTTTACTCATTTCAAGGGATGAATCTTAAAACAGTTTGAGACCTGGAAGTATCACTGGAATAAATATTTTTATTTAGGTTAAAGCATATGCAGTCGTTGTTTCTGTAGGTTATTTAAAAAGGTGAACAATCAGCACTTTCTTATGGTTCAACTTAACACACATTCTGAAGATGACTAGTTTGAAGAGTAAAACATGGGGTTAATGAAGAGCCTTTACTCATTTTCATAAATTCTGATGATGTCTTTCCTTAAAAACGTAAGCCAGCAAATCATGTCGAAGGCATTACTGACCATGGACAAAGCAGGGGCCGAACTACAAAGCACTGGCAGCTTTTTCTGTGCTGCGTGTAATTGGAAAGTTGTCTGTTTTTGGTAATTATCGAACCTATCCGGGGAAGTTTGGTTGGCTACTCCAGTTTAAAAGAAAAATAAAATAGCATTAGAAAGCAGTTGGGCAGCTGGGGAATGAGGAGGGAGTCACCCTGCAGCTGGGCAAACAGTGAGGTCAATGAATCTGCTACACACCTTGCATTTAGTTCTAGGCTTGGCTCTGTTTACATGCCCTGCCCGAAGCAAACCCACATACCATTTGGGTCCTGGTTCCAGTTACATCTTAAAATGAGAGGGTGAAAAAAACCCAAACACACACACACACACACACACACACACACACACACACACACACACACACACAATTGCTCAGCTGGCTGTATTCTTCTTGCTAATAGGAAGGAAGAAATGAGAACACGTGACTCCCATCATACTTGGATAAAAGGCATCCCAGAGACTCCCAGGAATTTGAGAAATATCTCTTTTAAATACATCACAAAGAAAAGACCTGAACTCCTGATTCTTGCTTTACTTGGATACTAAGGACTAGTATAAACAGATAATTTATACAAACTAAGCCTTAGCATATGAGAAAAGATACTGAATTGGCCGCCAGCAGGGCGTTTCTCATTAACTCGTCTGGGTTAAAAGGAAAACATTTGAGTCTGACCTAACACTAGCAAGAAGAGGGTGTAGGTATCACATAACAATGTGGTTCTTTCAGCACAATAGCTGAAGATTCTCTACCTAGTTCAATGGTAATTTCCAGAAAACGAATTTCTTTGTTCAGTTTTCCAATTTGGCATAGGATTTCCACTATTCTCTAAAATGTGAACAGTTACGATGAATGGATTTTAAAAGTTGGGGAGAAGAAATGCTAAAAGCTTTTCGAGAATTCTAATTGCAGATAATGAATGCAAGTACGAACTACATTATTTAAAATGTAAGCTGTTGACAGAAGTCAAATGTGTTTTGTATTTAAAATAACAGACAGTTCTCTTTTTTTAGAGAAATAAAAGAACTTTTATTTTCCAAAGGTGCATGTTGAGTACATACCGCAAGGAAAATAACAGCTTCTCCATCAGTTTAATGCAAACACAAGCCTTTGCATACCAAATGATGTCATACACATATATCCATTTAAATGTACTCCCGTAGCATGTTTTCCTATTTGAATTCTTCTCTACTAAAGCTTCATGCATAATTCTCCATTCAACACACTCAACTTATCTTTCTTGCTCTACCTTTCCTCACCTGCAGGAAAAATATAGTCACGTAGAAAATGATCCACATCATAGATTTCTTTATGAGACTGGGATATCCCACATAATAACTTCTGCACAGAATCTGTTTGTATTTTTTTTTCTTATTGACAGGCCAATATCATATATCTGACACTACTTTTGTACTTGGCAAATCAAAATAGTTTGCCTGGTGTGATGGTTCACAGCTGTAATCCCAGCACTTTGGGAGGGCTAAGCAGGAGGATCTCTTGAGGCCAGGAGTTTGAAACCCGGCGGGGCAACATATTGAAACCCCTATCTGTACAAAAAAAAAAAAAAAATTAGCCAAGCATGGTGTCTTACACCTATAGTCCCAGCTACTTGGGAGGCTGAGGCAGGAGGATCACTTGAGTCCAGGAATTCAAAGTTGCAGTGAGCTATGATCCTGCCAATATACTCCAACCTGGGCACAGAGTTCAAAGTTACAGTGAGCTATGATCATGCCAATACCCTCTAGCCTGGGCAACAGAGTGAGACCCTGTCTCTAAAAACAAAAACAAAAAAATCAAAATAATTAAAATACCTGTAGTAAATTTCCAATTATTTAGTGTGATGAAATCATTGTGTATCTGGAGACTACACATATGTTTGAGAAGATCAGTGGATGAAGGCTATCATTTCTACTTTTTACTTTTGGCTCAGAAGTTAGAAGGCGTGGATCCCAAAAATGGATCTACCAATTACTAGATGTGGGGATGTTATTTAATGCCTCTGTTCACCTTACAAGGTTGTTGTGGTTGCCAAATTGTGTGTCCCTGTGTGTGTGTGTATTTAACTTAAACTTCACTGAGTACTTACTATATATGTGGATATCTATGCATACGATATAGGCAGTACCACCAATACAGATATGAACATATATATGTATATATTTAGTTTAGCAAGCATTATATGTTTTCTATGTGTTAAACAATTGTTCTAAGCATTTTAGAAATAGTAACTTATTTAATTCCTCTAGGAACTCTTATGAGGTAGGTACATTTATTCTCCCCATTATACAGATGAGAAAACAGAAGCACAGAGAGGTTAAGTAACTTGCCCAAGGTTACACAGCTGGTAACTGGCAGGATGACGGCTGGAACCCTGGCAGTCTGGCCTCACATTAGGTTTGTGGACTGCTATGCCATAACCTTTGGAAAGTCTAGTATTACACAACTGAAAAGCCTGTTTATCTAAGAAATATGGTTACTTTTGGTTATATGTAGGAATGGCTAGAAAGAAGGGTAATAATTATTTATTCAATGTCTGCTGGGTGCTTACCACCTATAAGGCACTGATGGATGTAAAAATATAGACTTGGTTTTCATCTCCTAAGAGTTTAAAATTGTGAAGACTAAAAAATGGGCCTTAGATATTCTGATGGGTGCAGATGAAGGGAGAGGGCATCCAGGCTGGAAGGATGGTATCAGCGAAGGTATAGTGAGGGGGTGGGGGGAGAACACAGGTGTGGGCGTGAGCAGACCACGGGAGCTGAGAAGGTGGTTGAGGGAAGAGCTTGGAAAGTGGATGGGTGGGTAATCGAGCTGAAGGATATGATTGGACAAGTTGGCACAGGCCAGATCAGGAGAGCCTTGTAACCCCAAATAAGTGTAGAAGGGGTTTGTGAATCCACAGAGGTGTAGACAAGATGGTCAAGGCAGTATTTAGTAATAATCTGATGGACATATGCAGGATGGGTGGGGGTGTGAAGTGACCTCAGTTAGTGTGGAAGAAGAGGGAATGGAAAATAAGAAAAAGAATCCACAATGGCAGTTGTGGGCCTTTTCTCTGTTATCACTCTCTTCGACCTTTTCTCAAACTTCACACGATTCCCTCTCACTCACCGTGGAGTTCAGCTTGGTCTCACACCTGTCCAGGCAGCTCTTTGTGTGCCGCTCTGAGTCATCACTTACGGCTCCCTCCCCAGAACTCGTGCTTTGCTGCCGCCTGAGCGGGCCTCCCCAGCTCCTCATCTCTTAACACCTGACCCACCCACCCCGGCAAGTTCAACTTGCACCTACTGCTAAGTGTCCCCTGGCTCCCCCCAGAGTGTCTTCTTCCGACCGCCAAGACAGGTACTGATGGCACCTCAGACGCTCTGCCACGTGACACAGGATGCGTGTACCACCACCCAGTACTGCAGACTGTCCCCTAAGGTTAGCTGGGCACCCATGTGTTTTACCTTCAGAGCCTGATGCTGCCTTACATACAGTATGAGTAACACAGACATTTGGTGAGGAACAAATGGAGGACGGGACCCATTGTACAGTCAGCTTGCCCATTCATTTATCCACTTACTAGATATTTATTAAACACCTACTGTGTGCCTGGCATTATTCTTCTCTATCCCTGGCATACGAAATAGCACCACCAATAAGTACTTGGGAGTGGATTAATGGGATGACCAATAGTTCTAAATCATTTGTGAAATGTAGTTAGTGTTAGAATTTATGGCCCCTCAAAGAAATAAAATGATGCGGTGGTTTGGCGGGGGAGGGGTATGAAAAGCAATGTGTTAGTGACAATATTTCCTAACTCCATAGCCTGCTGCTTCACTAAGTCCATCAATCACTAAAAGCTCTTCTGAGAAACTACATTCTTCGGGTTTCCTTAATTGTCAACAGCCTAAGATAAAGATCTATTTTCTGCAATCAGTACATAAGAGGGCTCTAATTGTAACCGAGTTTCTGCAAGTGCCAGGCTAACAAAAGCATCAGGGTGGGACCAGAGCCTTGGAAACCCATTCCTATTGTTCCCCAGAAAGCTCTCAGGTTCATGGGGAAAGCAGTGCCATTGCCACTGGGCCACCCTCAGCTGAGCCCTGGGAGCTGTGCTGCAAGGAGAATGGCACAGGCTCAGTCCCTCCTTCGAGGTTATGGCCTCTGCTTGGGCCACTCCGTGTCCCTGGGGGCTTATCCCAGACAGTGGTGGCAGGCAGAAACCCCAAGACAGCACTCAGAACACTGAGCGCCATGGTCTGTACACCTGTAATCTCCAGCCTTCTTGCTCTTTAGTGTACTGAGCCAACCCAGCTAATGAACACAGCTTCTGAAGCCAGGCAGACCTGGATCTGAGTTCCGGTGCCACCGCTTCCTAACTGGGCAAGTTCCTTAACTTCCCTGAGCCCCAGTTCCTCCGATGTGAAATGAGGGTCAAATGACAGAATGTACATAAGCACACAGCAGGGTGGGCGGTCCCCATGCTTGACAGTTTCTAAGGTGTGATGAAGGGTGCCGGCTTTGGGGCTTCATCTCCAGGCTCTAGGCAGACAGGTACAGGTCTCCCAAAGACAAAGAGGCTGGGAGAACCAAGGTGCAACAAAAGCAGACCAATGGAGGCCTTTCGCACTTCTTCACATCACAGCCAGGCTAGCCCAAACCTCTCAAAGACTAATACGAAATGCCAGTGAGGAAGGCCTAGGTCAGGAGACGGCCGCACAGCCACCTACATGCTCACAAAACACATTACCCTGATTCCGCTTTGAAAAGGCCTCTAGTCTCTCTACAATGCACATCTTGTAATTAGTGCCCTTTGCAACACAGTTGACAGTTACTGTAAAATTAGGCAGATATGAGCCCAGGTTTTCGGGGGCAACTGATTGCATTTACTTATCCACTGCACAGCCACTGAATGTCCACAAGCCAGGCACTGAGCTAGGCCTTGTGGCTAGAGATGAAAGACACAATCCTTATCCAGTAGAAGAGCCACAAAAGCAAGCCTACTCTCACTGTACAACAAATAGGAGGTGGTTATATGCGAAAGTGGGAGTGGGGCAGTGGTTAACTTCAGGGTAGGCTGAATAAGAGATAAGAGAGAAGGAGTCCCAGGCATGGATGCATCACTTAGAGATGGGAGTCTTGCTATGTTGCCCAGGCTGGACTCCTGGGCTCAAGTGATCCTCCTGCCTCAGCCTCCCAAGTGGCTGGGGACTATAGGTGTGTACCACTGGGCTGGGCCCAGGCTTCTTTTTAAACAGCTTATATTTAAGTCTGGGAGCCGATTTAGGGAGAAAAGGAGTGGGGAATATGTACTATTTATATAAAGAATGTAAAGGCAGGAGAAGCCAACCCTAACATTCAGGCTATTCAATACCTACAATGGATCTCTGTCTCTCAGTTCCCATCCCCCGTCTCCCACCTCCCACATAAGGCCTATCAGTGACACCAGAAAGTATTTTTTATTCTCATTTGTGACATCAGGGCTGAAAAAGTTTCTGATCCCTGAGTTTGTAAGTGGTTAATAGGACTGTCACAATGATGAACTTTCACAAACCCACCTCCTCTTCTTAGGCCTGTATCCTCTTTATAAGCCAGTGAAAGCAGTTTACAAAACTTAAGTATATTTGCAAAGTAACACTCATAGGAGAACTCACTTTGAAAAGCCTGATACTGGTGGTTAAGAGCTCAGACTCATAATACTGCCTGCCTGAGTTCAAATCCTACCTCTGCATTTACTTGCTGTGTGATCTTGGGCAAGTAACTTAACATTTCTGTGCCTCAATTTCCTTACTATAAAATCAGAATTACAACATTACTCACTGCATAGGGTAGTTGGGAGGATTAAACGTGTTAACACATATAAAGAGCACAGAAGAAAGAGGCTGACATATAATAAGGGCACAGTAAATGTCAGCTGTTGATATTTGAAAAAAATACCGTAAGATAATTCATTTTAATAATAGGTAATTATCCAGGATTGGAAGAAGCATCATTTCTAGCAGAGATAAGGGGAGGGAAATCATCAACCTTTCCATTTATGTATATGTTAAGAATTTTAGCATATATTAAATTCTTCAGAATGAGCAGATAGACCAAGATGAACAATTAAATAGCATGAGATATGGTCTTTATAGCTAGTTTATCAAAGAAAACTCGAGGTACATTGTGATTCCTTTGAAATGAAGGCAGCAGAACAGTCTGAATTTATCATCAAATTATATTTATAATCCAAACAAATGCTTTGAACAAAAGGCACTGTCTGGTACTCTGGACTGTGCTGGCTAGGGCCTGCCAACCAACCAAATGACAGGGTAAAGGAGATGCAGAGAACAGACAAAACAAAGGGAAAAACAGAGAACACATGTGCCAAGGGAGGAAATAGGCTAATAAAAATCACAAAAATAATTATATTCTGTTCAGTGCAGTGTTCAAGATCTTGTTTCAGGAGTAAATACACAGAGTAGCATTTTTAATGGAAAGGTCTGGGAAACAACAAAGCTGGATTTCAGTTCTGGCTTTGCTGCAAAATAGCTCTGTTAACCTCAGCCTTTCTCATCCTCTACGTGAGCCTGTTGTCATTGGAGATGACAACATGAGGTCTCACTATAGGACCAAAATTAGGGAGACCATCGAATCAGACTGTACACCTTAGGCACTTTGAAAAGTGTGGGATGAAAGACAAAGTAGAGGCATGATCCTAGAAGGAAAAACTAATCGCATAACTTCTGGATGCAGAAGGCTTCTTTCTAAGAGAATTTTAATGTATCCTCTAAAAGGAGAGTATTTGACGAAGCTCAGAGGAAACAGTGTAGGATGGCATTTAGGAGTAGCATATGAAAACAGTATCTGTACTGTCATTCCAGTTCGTTTTTTTTTCTGCTGGAGATTGACTGCTTTCTTCCCCATCTTCAAGAGCCAGTGTTAGTGGAAGGAGCTCTCCTGCCCTAGATTCTGCGGGTGTGACCCCCCTCAATCTGCCACGCAGGACTGTGTGACCCTGGGGCAAGGCTTTTTCTAACTCGCAGGCCCACAGCTTTCTTACCTACACAGGAGGTGGCTGGTCCATGTGCTTTCTTGGGCCTTTTTCAGCTCTGAAATTCTACTGAGTCCATGATTTCAGATATTAATCTCATACCAACGAAATACTGCAAGTATTTGTTATTTGGGGAAACATACAATAAATATACTTCTCAGTGGCTAACGGTGTTCATTTTTTTCAGTGTTGGGGTAGATGGCAGATAAATTTTAACCAAAAGGAAAAGCCAGTGTAACAACAAATTATACTAATTATCTCCTTCTGTGTCTGTTGACTTTGGCCAGTAAGTAGTACACCATGCTGCGCTAGGGATATAAGATTCCTCCTAGAATTCTCCATGGGCTCTGAGGCCATAACTCATCTGCTTTGCTGCACAGAAATTATCTAGAAATGAACAATGCCCCTATAGTCTGTCTTGCACACTGTTATATTGATGAATCTTATCCAGGGATATCTATCACTCTAGTGACTTTAATTAGCTCTCAAACTGATTATTGATCAATCATCAAGTGCTCGTTAAGAAGGAAAACCCAGGAACTATTTGGTAGGTGTGGGGCTGACATACTTACAGATAGGCTACATGCTTCTATTTTTGACTGTTACATTTAAGTTAAAGCAGGGCATTAGTCATCTTTTTCAAAATGCTAAATTTAACAATAATTTTTAAATGTTAATATAAGTGACTAGTTTCATAAGATTTTGCTACTTTAATAAAACCATTGAATGAAAAAAGACTAATTTATCCTAAAGAGGATAAATCATTTTATGCCTTACTAAAAAGAAAATGTTTCTATTTGTAATAAGAATAAACTCTATTTATTATTCTTAATCTGTGATTGCTCTATATCCAGCAGTTGTTAGAGGCAGTTTCCAATGTAAGTCTTTGAGTCATAGACAAGGGTTATTGGTTTGGTTTATCTCTGAAGAACTCTCGATGGGCATTCATGTTCAACAAAAATTTCTCAAGCCCCCGACTACGTACCACAAACAGGCCTTGTCTTATTTGACTTCATTAGTGTTCTTTTACTAGAAATCCAAGTATTTTTTATTCGTTATTGGTTGATGCTAGTTCATTAGACAATTTTTCATAAAAGTATTTAGCAATTTGGTGTAATACTACAGTATCTGCCCACTTCACAATTCTCAGAGATTTCTAACTTGAAATAAATTTCATTTTAATAAATTCTAATTTTGCAAAAGATTATTTTCCCTTCTTGTTTCTCAAGTACTCATTGTCATAGGGTAAAGACAGAACAGTAAGGGCAAGGGATTTTAAGAAAGCCCAGCTCAATACTACATTTATTTTTATTAATACATCGATGATTTGCTAATGCTCTAGTAATGTCAAAGTGCATAGAGTTCCCTGCACAGGCAATGAGGTTTCACACATCTCTGCTTTTCCTCACACACTCTCCTCTTTTTGGAACGCCCTTCCCACCTGTCCTTTATCATGAAATTCAGCTGCCAGCTTCTTCAGGAAGCCCCCAGAGCGGCTATGTGTCTGCACAGAGCTATGAAGAATTCTAGCTAACCTGGCAGCCAACACTGCACATGGACATATCTCACTAGTCTAGCCCCCTGATGACTGGACTGTGTGTTAGTTATCCATGTAGTTCCAGGACTTACGTATTTGTTAAAAGGCCCCCTCCTCAGCCATTCAGGGTGTATGATTTGGATGCACTAGAAATAGTCCTGTAAGAATTTCTGAGAGGAGACAACAATGCTTTTAGTACTTCCCATTTATTCAACTTTGACAGATAAGGCATAATTTCTTAGATTTGGGACAAAGGCTGAATAATTGAATTCCATAAATCATAGAACCTTACAAGTTGCAATCCCTCTTGACATACTTGCTGGGCAGCCACCCTCCAAAGAAGAGCATGGTCTTAAAAGATAGCCCATTCCATTTCTGAACAGTTCTAGTGGTGAAACTCAAGAATCAGACTGCCTGGGTTCAAATACTATTAATAGTTTTGCCTTATGACATGTTCCTTGATTTTTTCACCTCTAAATTGGGACTAAGAATAGTACCTATAAGGTGGTTGTGCAGAAAAATATGAATTAATACACGTCAAGCATTTGCAGTGGTAACTGGCACACCGTGAATGTTTCATGAACGCTATTACAATTAACAAAATACTCCATCCTTCTATCATATCAGCAATGGTGCGCATGTTTGTATTCTCCTAAAATTCATGTTGAAATCATAACTCCCAAGATGATGGTATTAGCGGAAACTAATGAGGGTGATTAGAGCATAGGGGCAGAGCCCTCATCAATGGGATTAGTGCCCTTTTATAAGAAGCCTGAGAGAGACTTCTTGTCTCTTCCACCATGTGAAGACACAGCAAGAAGGTGCTGTCTAGCAGCCAGAAAGCGGGTCCTCACCAGGTACTGAATCTGTTGGTGCCTTGGTATTGGACTTTTCAGCCTCTAGAACTAGGAATAAATTTCTGTTGTTTATAAGACACCCAGTGCAAGGTATTTTGTTATAGCAGCCTGAACAGACTAAGACAATATCTTTTAAACCCACAATAGCCCTAGCTCAGTCAGTGCTCACTTGTTTATTATTCTCACACACCTGAAGGGCTAGGGAGCAGAGTGATAGTCTTTGTTTTTTGCTTCAAAGAAACTGACCTGCAAAGAGACTTAATCATGCCCGAGTCAACGGAGAAAGTCAGTGATAGAGAAGGTCATTCGGCAAGTTCTTATTTCAAAAGGGGTTATCATACAAAGTCTTCAGAGGCACTGAAATACAAGTTTAATCTACTGAAAAAAATACCCAAGACTTTGCACATGGAAAACACCAAACACAGTGGCAGCAGAAGCTAGGCCTTGGGTGGCAAAGGACAAGTTTCAAGTAGTTGGCAATGTGAGGGGAAAAGCACATGCATAATGAAAGGCCATTGAATTTACTAGAATTTCAAAGTCATCTGCAGCTTTAAATATTTAATTCTTTTCAGGGGAATGTTTCACATGCCTTCAACATTGCATGTGTGTATTAGACCGCTAAGTTACAAGGTTTAGTATATGACATATTTAAACTGAGGACATAAGACACTTGGAACCTTAAAATCATAAAAGCCCCACACCCTTAGAACTGCAGCATCAACTAAAATGGAAAGGACGCTGTGGAATTTTTTTCTTTCAATGACAAGTGGATTGGAATTTGACACATATACTCCTGCCTCAAATTCAATACTTCTCATTCCATTCACTTAAAAAAAAAAAAAAAAAAAGAAGAAGAAGAAAGGTGAGCAGCCTTTGTTAATCTGTGCAAAAGAGCTTTTTAAGTTTTCAAACTGCTTTTGACCAGGTGTCTAGCCATTCTTTTTCTGCTATGTTCTTTGAAATCTCATTTTAGCAGTTGTCCTGAAATCATTCAACTCCTGATTTTTCCTTTCTCCCTAGATATGGCTCCAGAGGGAAATTCTATAAATGTACCTTGTGTTTTTCCAACTTTGTGCTCACACTGCTTCTTTTTCCTCCTTCACCTCCTATTTATCTGTCTTCTTACTGAAATCCTGACCATCTTTTGTAGTCCATTTCAGACCCTTTCCTCTCTGTAATTTTTCTCAATCCTCAGTGTGGACCTCTCTGTCTTTGAATCTCCATGACGCCCTGCTTGAAACTCTCAGTTTGTACATACTGATCTGCCTTCTGTTATAATCATCAATAAAAGGGAGTATAGTATGTGGCCAAAGAGCATAGCCTCTGTCTGGTCTGAGACTTACTAGCTCTGTGACCTTGGGCAAGGCACTGAACACCTCTGTGCCTCACACTGCTAGACTGAAAGCCTTCTGACCTGGCACTGTCTTACCTGAAGCTCCTAGCACAGCAGCATATGCTTTGTAGGAGCCTACTTGCTATTAATAATTTGAATTAAAATAAAACCTGGGTTTCAGTTCCAACCTGGCCATGAATTAGGTCTGGGGCTTCAGTGAATCACTTACTGTCTCTGGGTCTTTGTGATATTCTTCCAAAATGAGGAGGCTAATTTGACCATTTCTAAAGGTCCATTCAGTGCTAAAATACTAACAGACTATGATAGGATTAAATTCAGATCATCATGTGAGTTAAGATATGCTGAATTGGATAACCTGATACAACTGAATTTTCTTCACATGATGGTTTACATTTCTAGTGGTCAACATTTCTGATCACATTTGAGACAGTAAATCCAAGGAAAATGCCAATAACTTATCCTATGTTTTCACAAGTATCACATATATTTAATACAATAACATGGTACATTGGTTTGTTGAATAATGGTAAACAAAGCCAAACACCTTAATTACCTAATAAACTATTCTGCTTAAGATATCTGTCATTAAAGCATTCAAATCACTTACAAGTTGTAATACTATATTTCAGAATGTAATAGTTTGGATAAAATATTTTGTTGAGAAGGATTCCTGATACGAAACATTTTTAGAATTTTTTTGTTTTTACTAAACTATACTTTCTAACACTTTTTTCATTTCTAAACCAAATATCTATATATTTAGTTTATATTGCTCACTTCTTTTAAAAGACAGTCTTATTTGTGGTACATAAGTACCAATTATAACTAATTCTCAAATCTCATAAAGAAAATGAAACTGTAAGCAGGAGCTTGGGAGCAGTTGGCATCATTACTCAGCAGGATGTCCTAAAAGATATCTACATATAAAGTTCTTATCAAATAGCTGTCCTCAGAGATCCTTGGAATGGTAATTTGATTAATCCAAATCATTTTGGCAGGAAAATGAAGCCAGGTTAAATTAGCCAGCCTAGTCTCCAAAGTCATTCTGTGTCAAAGCCAAGATTAGAATTCAAAGTTGTTGGCAGAGTCATGTGATCCCAAAACCTCTTTCTTTCCACCCACGTGTCTAGCAATCAAAGCCAGGGGAAGGATACACAGAAACACTTGGTCAGCCCAAGATCTCCAAATAGACTGCTTTCAAAAAAGTTTTCCAGGTGGCATCACGGAGAATGTGGTATTCCAAAAAGATTTTAAATTTGGAAGCTTTTTGCATATTCTTTACTCCTTATTTTCCTTTGTTCAGTGTTTTGTTTTGAGATCCAGACCTCTTTGTAGTTCATCCCAAAGGAATGAACTCTCACTTTCACTGCAGAAATACATATTTCAAAAGCCCTTGAGCACAATACTTCAATCTCCCTTCTCCCCGAAATCAAAAATCTCTTTGAGACTCAGAGAAAAATCTTTTGCTATGAGGTGGCAAGTATCTTGGGGTCTTTTGGAATGACTTTTCAACCTTGCCTTGGGCATGTTTCTTCTTTATAGAAGAATGCATCAGCTCCTGGTTTGGGGGAGGCTCACAAAGCCAGCCAACAAAGCTTTCCTTCGCAGTTCTCTGAGACTGAGTTTTCAACGAAGGGCTTGAAATAATAAACAGTGTCTTCCTTCTCATCCTCTCTAAAAAATAATTAGCTGTTTTTATTTCAACATTTTAAAGAGATAAGTGCTTCAAAGATATGGAAAGGCCAGTGTAGATTCCGTGCTCATTCGGCAATTCTGTTTTTCCAAATAGCTCCCATGCAGAGTTGCTCAGCAGCCTCTGGGTTTACACCAGGACAGCTTCCACCCTCCACTGACATTTGTTAGGCAAATCGGAGTTAGCACTTGGAAGAAAACAAGAGAATGGAGCAAGCCATGGGTACTTAGCAATAATCACTGTGTACCAACACACACCTAACAGGAGGTGTTGGCACAGAGAACACTGAAGCTAAATGAAAGATTGTTTTAAAGAGGCACTCGAAATGAACATATCCTGATATTAACGCTGAATGCACAAAGCCATCTGGATTTGCCCATTTTGTAACCTGTACAATAGTCTGGAAAGCTCAATCAAGTCTTCACAAGCGTCAATCAGAGAATGGGTTGTGAGGGTTTTATTTATTCTTTAGCTCAAGTCCACCCTCCCTCCTGCCACCTCCCCTGCACATCTTTCCCTAAGGCAGCTGTCCAGTGGGAAATGATTGGCCATGGGGACAGAACCAGGTTTCGATTTTGGATCAGTCACTTACTGTCACACTTACTGTGTGATCCTGTGCTAACTATTCCAAACCCCAGTTCCCACATGTAAATCTGAGATTGGAAACACCTGCCTCAGGGCTGCCGTGAGAAACGAATGGGATGATGTGTTTGCTTCATGGTAAGGGTGGGATAAATCTTCATTTTCTCAGTTTTTCCCCCTCTTGACTTAATGGAACTTGAGGATGGATTACCGCTCAAGTCTGGCTGGCCATGTGTGCCGCTGATGTATAGAGAGTGTGATAATCAATTACACATAATTAGCAATCAATTTCATGTGGATTTATCATGACGTCTGTGTTAATCTCTGTTAGAATTAGCTGATCGAGGACGGTAAACCCCTTGTTTTGTAAAATGCTGAGTACAATGCTATAAAGCCTTGACAAAGTAAAGCAATATTAATAGTTGGCAAATAATTACTTCTCTACTAAAATACAGCATAACCTTTTGAGATTTTGGTATTGGGACAGGCTGAACACTTTAAACCACTGTTTTATCATGAGTCCTTTACCGGGCTGAGGAAGGTAGATTTTGTTTGGAATGTTCCCTGTAATCTTTGTGTCACCATTTTTCTTTAATTTTGCCTTTAAATTTTCACAGCCCCTATCACAGCCCTATTAATATTTATTATTGATTTGGTTTTCTTAGGGAAATTACCTTCTTTTGTCTTTTTTGTACAAATGTAACATATATTTATTGTAGAGTGAAACCATATATATGTAAAAACAATTTGTAATTACTGTTAAAATTATCCCTGATCTCATATTTACTTTGTGAGGGAGACAAAGGGGCTGTGACTATCCCCATCCACTGATGATGAAGACGATGATGATGAGGAGGATAACACTAACTACTAACATTTATTACACATTTATTATGTGCCAGGCACTGTTCTCAATGCTTTACCTCTATTAACTCAGCTTTATTTTTCATCTTAGCTCTTACACTCACTGTATTATACACTTTTTTTGTTTACTGTGTCCCTCTCCTCACTAGAAGATAAATGCCTTGAGAGGAAGTACTCAGTCTGTTTTATTCACAGCTATATCCCCAGCACATCTAACAGAGCCTAGCACAGTAAGCATTCAAAATGTTTGCTGAATGAATAAATTAGTCTTCAGAACATTTACTCTTTAAAACAACTCTAAGAGTTAGATATCATTATGATCTCCATTTTACAGATGAGAAAACTGAGGCAGAGAGGCACATACAGCCAGAAAGTGGCAGAGCTGTGATTTAAGCATTGACCCTTCCCCACTATGCTCTGATGCCTTATCAGAAGCCACGATGGTTAATTTCATGTGTCAACTTGACTAAACCATGGAGTTATTCAGTCAAACATTATTTGGTGTGTCTGTGAGTGTGTTTCTGGATGAGATTAATATTTGAATCTGCAGACTGAGTAAAGCAGATTGCCCTCCCCAATGTGGGTGGGCCTCATCCAATCCATCAATGGCCTGCACAGAACAAAAAGGCTGAGTAAGAGAGGATTTACTCTGTGTGATGCCTTCAGACTTGAAGTTGGACTCAACCTGTACCATTCGTTCTCCTGTTCTTAGGCCTTTGAACTCACACTGTAAACTATACCATTATCTCTCCTGGATCTCCAGCCTGCTGACTGCAGATCTTGGGACTTCCCAACCTCCGTAACTTTGTGAGCCAACTCCTTACGGTAAATCACTTTGTACACACACACACACCCCTCCTATTGGTTCTGTTTCTCTGGAGAACCCTGACTAATACAGATGCCCAGAGAGGCTAAATGATTTCTCTGTACCACTCAACTACTCAATTACTGGAGCTGGGATTCAAACACAAGTTTGCTGACTGCCAGTCCGGTCATTTTTGTTGCTTTATAGCACCACACTCTCCCTGGTTTCTTAACTGTACTCCCAAACTTGCTAATTCTATCCTTGAGCTTGCTTTCGAATGTTCAACTCCAAAAGAAGTTAATTACCAAATTAGACTGAGAAGTCTGAGGATCCTGGTTCATCCTTTCACTTTTTAGCTCAGTGAGTTCCATCTGTTAGATCATTTAAATACACATGTCTAAGAGGTAGGGGTTGCCACTGAACCACATGTTCGATTTTTCATCTACATTTTGTTAAAGCAACATGAATGCCACTGATTCTAAAAAATACAAATGAGCAGATGATAAACTGCTAAAGTTCTCTGTGTTGCAGGGGAGGCATTAACATTTAGAGATCTTATTTAGAAAAGGGTTTGCCAAAATTATGGCAATAGAGATAAAGTGACAGTAAAGGGCACATGCTCTGGAGCCAACCTGGACTCGAGAGCCCACTCTGCGACTTACTGCGCAACCTGGAGCGAGCCCCTCCGAGCCCGGCTTTCCTCATCGGTCGAATGATGATAATGAGAGCAACTGCCTCGTACAGGTGTTGCGAGGATTACATGAGATAATGCAAGTAATGTGCTCAGTACAATATCTAGCACATGCATAATAAGCACGCAATAAATGTTAGCTACTCTGGCGGGCATGGCTAGCTACCTGCAAATAATTCCCCCTTTCTTTCAAATTAAAGAAATCCCTATTTTTAGCTGGTTAGCAATGACCTGCCTAGTTAAAAGACCATAATTCCTAGACCTCCTTGTAGCCTGGTGGGACCATGTTCTAAGTTCTGGCCAATGAGATGTATGTGAAAGGGTTGTGTGGGGGCTTTCAGGGAGTTTCCTTAAAAGATAAAGGGTCTGCCCTCCTTTCCTTTCTCCATTCTGTTGCCAAGAATGCAGATATAATGGCTGGAGCTCTAGCAACTACTTTGAACTCTAAGGACAAAGGTTGTAATCTTTGAATAGTGGATGAGAAGGAACTTGCGTCTTGAATGACTTTATGTAACCTCCATACCAACCCTGGGCTGCCAATCTTTGGACTTCCTTTATGTGAGAGACAATATAAATATCTACTTTGTTTATGCCATTATTTTGAGTATTTCTGTCACTCAAGGCCAAACTAATCTTAACTGCTCTAGCTGTCATTTGTGGTGGTCTAAGAATCCAAATGGAGGCTCAAAACCATTTTGAGGCCTTGTTTCTGCAAATAAAGGCAAAAATATAGAAAAGGAGCTGCATGCTTTCAAAGTCTTTCCTCCCCTTTCAGAAGCCATTCTGACGCCACCATCCTCTCTCTTGCTCAGAAGTCCAGGGTTTCATGCCTTATCCACAAAATCTGTACTCTGTCTTATATATCTATCATATCATCATACGATGTCATATCTACATCATCCACACAGCCTAGGCTGATGAAACCTAGTTCATTCTAAGGTATAAGTGACCACAGGCATCCCTCTTGGGCATATGTATTTTATTTGAGACAAAGCCTTCTGAGGAAATGTTTGGAATGATCAAGAGTTGTTATAGGAGCAATATTTTGGGAAAAGGAAGTCCACACATAAGGCTGTCACCCACCACTAAAGTTGACTGTAATTTAAAATAAAATACCCCACTGGTATACGGCAGTTAATATACTTCTCAACTGTTCACCTTCAACTTCCAAGGAGTTTCAAGGATTGAGAACAAGTGAGTAGTGAATATTTGATAATTAAATAACATCCTCAATTCCCCAAGGCAACATATTTTATACCTGTTAGTTTAGCAATCATTATTACATCATCAGCTGTATAAAATTCTATGTACAATGCAACTAGAAGTTATTTATTTATGACCAAAACACCAATCAGTGGTTGAATAAGGAAGCTAAACCACACTCCTTCAACTCTTGGTGCACCGTTCAAATATGCCTCACTTTTTACTCTTTCCTAATGTAAACTGAACATGTATAATGGATAGATTTTATCTGAACAAGACAGAATTAGTGTATTTAAATATAAAGTACAAGAGAGGCCAGACAGCATCTCCTTTTGGGGAGATGGGGGAGAGAGAGAGAGAGAGAGAGAGAGAGAGAGAGAGAGAGAGAGAGAGAATTTGTGTGTGTGTGTGTGTGAATGATATGAAGTTCTCTCCCCATGGAACATGACCTTTGACACTGGCTGAGCATGCTCTCTGGTTAAAGTAGCTCAAAGCGATCTACAGATGATATAATTAAAACCTCACTGCCTGTCTCCTCTATCCCTAATTCCTTGAGTGATTCGGAAAGGTTATATGACTCTGACAGGGTCACTCAGACTCTGGTGCCCTTTTGTAGAGCCTGGTTCCTTCAGGCTTTCAGAAAGGCTGATATGGATAACACTTTTGAGGAGGTATCAGCTTACTTGGTTGAACTCCATAGAGTCTGCTAAATGTCTAAGTCCAACTGATAGGCTGGATCTAGGAGAAATTTCATCATATTTATTAATATCATACACATCCCTCACTGAGATACAATTTCATGACATTCTATTGACTTTTCTAGTATTCAGTGATCAAGTTTATCTTTTCCACTGTTGCTTTGACGAATACTACTAGTTTCAGACCATAATCAACAGGGTCTTGTCTATGATGCTGTGACAACCAGAAGACCTGTTTTTTAAAGTATTAGGGACTGATTTATATTCCTGGGTAAAACAATGCGCAAGCAAAGGGAATCACAAGGAAAGCACCACAAAGTCCTCATCTTAAAATAGTTCAGTGAAAGATAACAGAATTTCTACTTGTTCTCCTTTGGAAGTCTCAGAGGCACAAGGCTCATTTAACTTTTAAATAACAGGGCTTCTAGAAATAATTGATACCTTAAGTTATCAGAAATTAACAAATCACATGAAGTGTGGGCTAGTAAGTGGCTTTTATCATCTAAAATTCAACTTCATTAGGTATCTGGTATGTGGATATAACCTTATAACATAAGGCTCTTGCAGGCTGCATGAGAGTTAAACATTTCTGAAGGAGGAATTAACACATAGAAACCATCAATTCAATTCATATGTACATATGTTGTAAATGTGCTCTGTAAAAATACAGACTTATCACACATATACAAAAAAGTAGAAAGTTAATTTTATAAAGATATCTTTCTTTTTATAAACATTTAACTTATAGGTTTCTTTCATCAGCGAGTGTCATGGAGCACTAAAAATTTAATTCACAGAATTGTATATTAAACACATGGCTTTTTAGGAACAAATGGAATTGGTAAATCAAGAAACATGTTTCACTAATACATTTCAGGTTTCGTTTGCCTGTAAAGAAAAATTCAAATAATCTTGTACAATGAAAACACAAATATCTATCATTAGTACAAATTAGTATTACTCAGTTCTCATTATTTTATTTTATTCTCTTTTAAAATAGAAACTCCTCAAACACCCCCTAAAGAAATTTATATTTAATAATCATCATTACACATTAAAAAAATATTTACATGGGTATATTACTAATTCCAACTTATCACATCATTCATTTTAGTTTTTTTAAATAAAATATTAATAGTTTTACATTATTTAATTTCTTATGATTGTGTGCAGTACCCTAAATAAAATGTAAGTTAAAAAAAAAGCAATTTATTGCAAGGAAGGAAACATAGATACTCTCAAAGTAATTTTAATATATGTCATTACTCAAACAATTAACTGAACTAAAATGGGGGGAAAAAATTAAAGTACCAGAATAAAGCAATTCTAAATTGCTCAAATTCCAGAGTGGCAATGATTTTAAATAAAGTATTCTGGAATTGAATATATGTACAGATCACATATAATCCAAACAGTTAAAAACATGTCTTACTGAGATATCTATACTTAAGTTTCTTAAAGTGAGCTAACTGCATATATATGCGTGTGTATGTATACACACGCATATATAATATAATTTACTTGAATATAGTCTCTCTAAATTGGGCAGGAATTCATAGAAATATAGTAGCATACATCTATCCACTTGGTCCCATAGTTCAACCAGATGAATATCCATTGACACTCTGGCTTGGAATGAGTTCTAAAACGAGCAGTGTTTCTACAAACTAGGTTCTAAACCAAGAATTCTTACAAAAGAAGAAAGATTACATGCTTACCGTATAAAGCTCATTAAGAACCTTCATTAAATCCTCATGAAGTTGGAATGCAATCTCTTTGCTCTGTAATTAAGAAAAAATTAAAGAAGAATATTTAAAAGCATTAATAGAAACCTGTTTCTAAATTATTTGCACTGACTGAAAATAGAAAAATGTACGTAACACAATAGAAAGCCAACATGGCCCCGACATGGCCCTTTAGCTGAATGGCCCTTTCTAAACTCTGGACAGTACGGATGGTCCCCACGGGCTGGAAAAAAGCAAACAAGCGGACAGCCTTGGAGGAATAGCCCCCCACCCCACCATCTAAATCAGACTTTATCAAAATGAGAGAGAAAGTAAGGAGGGTGAAGCATCATGCTTGCTTAGAAGTTGATAGACTCGAGCATCCAGTCTCCTACCTTGCTTTTGTCACAAAAGAATTTTATAGTGTGATTCCCAAAAAGCTAACTTAGAAGCCATAGGATAAAATAACTCTGCCTGTTCAAAATAATGATGTAATTGACTACAATTTTAATTTTAAGAAAGCATTTTCAAAGCAGTAAGATGGTAAGTCCACTTAAGGTCCACATACCTTTGCATTTATTGATTTTTTTATTAAGACAAAAGAGCAGAGAGTTTCATTCATCCACCCAGTTGGTAAAAGACAGTATTGAAAATACTCTTCCTTGGGCTAATTCTGAGAGTTTAATAGAGTAGTATTCAAACATTGTTTTCAGCAAAATCCATAAGTTATTTTAATGAAAATCATATATCTGAATTATTACTTTATTTTTTGAGCTCATTATGTAATCAGCTACAGAGAATGAAAAAAATGTGTAGCATGGCTTAATCGACAATTTGAACAATTTAACCACATACACTGGTTCATGTACGTGTCTCCCACTGGACTGTCAGATGGAGGGTAAGGGCCTTACCTTTATCAGCTCTATAATCCCTCAGTGTCCAAGGGGGCATCTAGGATGCAGAATTCAGGGAGGCTCTCAATCTCACCCTAGTCCTGGCCCAAGTGCATGTATAAACATGATGACATTAGGTCAGGCCTCAAACAAAGACCAAATAAGACGAAGACTCATGGAAGAGAAAATAGTTTAAGAAGATGAAACTAGAGTGGTAACTGAACTTTGAGAAATTCAAATTCATTATCAGCATTTGTCTCTGGATTTTCTTGGAGTACTGAAGAGAGTGCTACTGTTTATCAAGCTCTAACAGCTTCTAAAATTCCAAATTGGAGTTAGGGATTTTATGTCTTGCTGTGTCCCCGATATGTGAAGATGTGGCTTAAGAACCACTCAAGAGTGAAAAGAAAGTCACAAGTGAGTAAATGAAGCCAACTGAAACTCATTTTATTTTCCCCAAGTCTTGGTTATTGTGAATGTATACGTTACACTACAAATCTCCTATGACTTCAGCTTGGTGTTATTTTAATATCAGCTTTCATTCAAGGATCGAGCCATCAATTTAGAACTTTCTAATGGGATCAAAGGCCACCAAGTAACTCTGCTCAGCTACCCACAGTTCAGGTAGCAAGTCCAAAAAGAAAATATTTCTTGGCTAAGACTTCAGAACAATAACAAAATCAAATCCCTCAGGTTCAATTAGCCTCAACCCAAGGAAATATTCTAGAGTCAGACTGAATATTTAGGTTCAGAATTATAAGGATCTTCCAAGCTACCCTAGGTCAAATATCTCAGAACAAGCAAGACAATTCTTTGTATGTTCCATATTTTATACGACTTCAGGTAATGAGGTACAAGAAATCTGGCATCACACACAGACTGTGCTCTGCCAAGCATACATTTAGATTTTTCTTTCACCTTTCCCCAGAGGCCCTGAAATACAAAAGGTTTGCATGGGAGGCAGTAGAATATAATGCTTAAAAGCAAGGGCTGCGGAGTCAGAATGCCTGGTCTGAAGGCTCAAAGACTTTGGATCACCCTGTGCCTCAGTTTCTGATCTGTAAAATAAATACAGTTACTGTGCCTACCTCACAGGCTTATTATGCATGTTAATGAGACAATACATACATAGCACTTAGAATGGTTTCTAATACACAATGAATACTCCATAACTGTCATAATTATTTAATTCTTTCCCAGACACTGTGTGCAATGGCAACTCCCTTGAGAGAAAAGGCCATGTCACGTTTTCCTTTTTTCTGGTCTCTTACGGCATTTATTCCATTGACTTCCATGCAGGAAGGGCCTGGTTGATTTATGTCCCTCCCCACTGCCCTGGCCTTTAGGTTCCTTCAGGTGACCTCTGACTCTGAAGAACCCCAAGTAATTATGCTTTAGCCCTTGGGCTTTTCTTATATCCATACTCCCTTGTTGTGTGCATATAATAACTTACCTTCCCATGTTCCATTTTCTTAGGGGTCATACTACTAGTGGTATTGAAGGGATTAATGAAACATCCATTAGGAAATGAATAATTCCCCAAGTCAACAAAATAAGATACATACAACTCATGAAAGAGGCCCCTGAGGAGCCGAGCTCCAGTGGGAATTTCAGATTTTGTGAAAAATTGGTGTGGAATTCCTTTCAGAAGGCAGACCCTTGGCTACCCTCATGACGCAGCACCAACATTTCTGCTTATTTGTTCACTTTGAATTAGTCCAAACCCTCCATGGTTTAGTAAATAACCTAGAAGTTAACCATTGTCTTCCTACCACTACTCCTTTAGTCTGCAAAGGACTAACCTTTGCAACTTGCAAAGGTTGAGAAAGAACTGGACTGTGCTCTGAAAAGCACTAGTTCCTGTGACTAACGTGTGAAATGTGAATTCACACATCCTTGTATTTACAGATACTTGGGCAGGACACAACATCAGGTCCTACTCTGCATGCTGGACACGTGGACCCTGTCCTCATGGCACGGGAACAGTGAAAGGATCACCTCATGTCACCCTCACCCCCACTTTAAATTCATCTCCAGTTTATTTATAGTAACAACAAGAAACAATCATTTCTTCTAAATACTACTCTGGACTCCCAAAGAAATAACCTCTAAATCAAAGCACACCTGCTGTGGCACGGTTAGCATATAGCACACTAGACTGATGAACTGAATTCTTACAGTTTGAAAGTATCTAGATTGTTAAAAGTCCATCAAAATTCAGTAGGCTAAATATGCCTCTGGATTCTATTTCATTAAAAATTTGAAAATAGAGCAAACCTTGACCCTTGAATAAGAATTACTATATAAGAAAAATGATACCAGTATTAAGGAAAGCAATCAATGTTCCTTCTGTACAAGGAAAAAAAAACTTTGTGAAATGACATATGTTTGAAATAAAGTATTTTCTGTGTTATCTGAGATTAGCTGATTAAGATCACTTTTATACAGGGAAGGAAAGGAGAGTCCTCTCAATTGCTTCAGGTACGTAGCTAAAAAAAGGAAGAGGTTCCTCCCTCATTAATATGAGCCTATGTAAGTTCAAATGATGGTACAATTCCAATATATGTCATTAGAATTCTGAAATTTTCACCCAAGGGGAAGGAAAATGGCTAGAACTTCAATTCAGTTAACATTTATTGAAATGTCTCCTGCGTATAAACCCAGAATTGAATTCCAAGCCTATTTCTAATTGTTTACTATTTGTCACTTTGATGTTTCAGATACCTAAAACATAAGTCCAAAATTAACAGTCCCTAAGTTTTTATCTTTTTTCATTATGAAAATGAATTAAGTATATTGCAGAATATTGAAAAATAGAGAATAGGACAAAAATCACCACCATTATGATCTGATGTTTTTCCTTCAAGTTTATATATTTAAATGTAGGCCTGAGTTGTAATCATTCTATTTTAATAATAAAGTACATTTTGCTATTTTTTTTTAGTTACCATAAATTTTCTATGTGCTTATATAATTTTCAGAACCACCATAATTGAATTAATAATAACTATCAGTAAATGTACATTAACTATTCTTCTATTACAATTTCCAATGTTTCTACTATTTTCTACCAGTCAATCATTTACTTATTTATTCATTCAATTTCACCAGTATGTTTTAAGCATTCTAAAATCGAACTGTTGTATTCAAACTACCTTGTCACAGTTCTGTGTACAAGTCAAAGAATTTTGTGAGGCCTCAGTTTTCTTGTTGGCAAAAAGTAGATGCTAATAATCTATGTCAAAAGATTTTATTGGGACGGTCTTTACGAAACACTTAACACAAAACATGATCATTATACTTATCACACTTCTTTCTCTCCCCATAAACAGAGTTTCTCTGAGAGCAGGGACCACATCCCAATAATCATCTTTGTATTCCCAGGGCCTGCCTCGGTGTTTGGCACACTATAGGTGCTAGATACACGTCTGGCGAATGAATGGGGCCCAGAGCTGAGTAAGGCCTGGTTTCTGCCCTCCAGAGTTCACAGTCTCACAGAGGAACCAGACATGCCAAAACAGCTTTCTATAGGGAGTGCTGTGGCAAGTGCTGCACTGGGTGGGCCCTGGCCAGGATCTTTGCTCCCAGAGGCCTGGAGGCTTGCTCCCTGGAACCGCCCAGAAAAGAGAGAGAGAAAGAACAAAGAGCATAATTAATACAACCGCATATAAATATACTGAGCAATCGATCAAGTGATCTTTGGTGTGTTTGGATTAAATGACCAATTCAGAGGGCCTCTGGCCTCTCACAGAGGTATTTTTAAAGTAAATCTATTGTGATGACCAGTCAAGGAATCCTGGCCTTATGCTGAGTCAGAGTGGGAGGAGGAGAGAAAGAGGAAAAACAGATTAAATATTTAACGAGAGGGTTTCAGATGATTTTAATGTCTCACGCTCAGTC
The DNA here is from genome assembly GCA_963575035.1 of Avahi laniger. Classification (NCBI taxonomy): domain Eukaryota; kingdom Metazoa; phylum Chordata; class Mammalia; order Primates; family Indriidae; genus Avahi; species Avahi laniger. The sequence goes on from CAUYSK010084368.1 coordinate 27,324, forward strand.
GGTTTTGGATATAAATTCTGGTTAAAGGGGTCAGGCCATACTTCCAAAGTGTATGTGCTTTTAAGTTTCCAAAGCTCATGTTCATATGTCTTTATAATAACACATTCCCTTAATTCACATACACTCTGAAGACAGAAGCAACTAACTACTTCTTCCGAAATGCCTAATGGAAAAAGTTGAGATGGGCTTAACGGCCCAAACCAAGTTTCTGCATAATATTTAGTGTTTCTGCACATTCCCCTTCTATCTATCAAGGATGTGGTTTTGTACTTATTGATATCACAACTAAATATCAGAGCATGGAATTAGCCTCATTATCCACTTTATCCCAAGGAGGAAAAAAATGAGTATTCTTTTAGATAAAGCTCCATGCCACTAATTAGAAGGAATCACGGATACTGGGGAACCAGTGCCACATTTCAAAGCAAGACAAAGTTTAATCATAAAGAGAACTATCCGGGGCATTTCCTAGAATACTTACTACTGTAATTGCCAGGCACGTGTGGCATTCCACAGCCAGGGAAAAAGGTCTGCTGCTGCTGTGTTCAGCCTGTGAGCACACCATTCGAAAGGTGCAAATCACTCATAACCTCCCAGGCAAGAACAGTACTTGAACAGACTGATTAAGTAACTCAAGACTGAAACTTAAAATCCTACATGACACTAAGTAGATGAAACAAGTGTCTTCATTTTCATTTCTTTAACTCTTCAAGAAACACATGCAAGAGTTATTTCTGTACTCAAAAGGCTGATAAATTGAAAATACCTTTCCAGTGTCACTGAATAACCAGTTAAGGATAAACTCTCAATTAAATTAACATCGGAATGAATAATAAAACTCGGGTTCAGAGTGTAATATAATTAACTAAAAAATACCAGAAATATATTTCCCAACCCTTTTTTAATAGGCTGAACTTTACAAAAATGTAACAATTCAGCTTTATAAACAGTATCTTGCTAATAAAATAATAATATAATCTTTTTCAATACACGAACCTGAGTCTACTAATTTACCAGCAAAGCCAAATGGCTTTCTCTCCTGTGACAGCCATGATTGTGCAGAGAACCAAAGCTACACTGTTCCTCAGTGGGACCAAAAGCTCACATCTACAGCACAGGTAGCTGGGGTTATGAGTACATTCTGTGGTGAAGCAAATTAGACCACATTGTATAGGAACCCCATGATCTTGGTCTTAATAGAATTGCGGTAAGAAAAATCCAGGGACTATTTACAAAAATAAATCAATAAGTAGGAGATTTGCTTATTTATAAGTCAACCATTGAATTAGCAAGCAAAGGCAGAGATTCTTTGAGATATTGATATAAGTTTATTCATTCATATAGTCACTTATGCATTTACTCGCTCATTCTACCAGTTTTTACTGAGAGCCTTCTATGTGTTGAGGACAGAAAAATGGCCTCTCAGTCCAGGAGAGAGACAGAGAGGTAAACAAAACAATTTCAATCCCATCTATTTATGCTTATTCAAACAATTTAAACCAAGAAAATCTCTTTATTGATGTAACTCCTGAACTAAATCCCTAATTTTCTAATAAACGAATTAGTCTTTAAGAATTTAACCTAAGTCAGATAATTCCTTTAAAGATTGATATTTAACCTAATAGCACCATTTCGGAACTACAGCTGGTTAATCAGTCTACCAATGGATGCAAGTAAAGGTACCCTATGGAACAAAAAAAGAAAAGGAAATTCCTATGGAGTAAGTGTCCTTTTCACCAAAAAACTTGGCTCACTGACTACAACTAGAGACATTTTAAAAATGCTTGTGGCTAGTGGGCAATTGCACATGGAATGACAACCTAATTGGGGGCAAAAAAATCCCCCAAAACCTTTAAAATAGTTCCAGGGTCAGATCGTTTAAATATCTTTAACTTCTCTGAGCTGTTTCCTCATCTGTAAAATAGGGAAGACAACAGTATATACTCCATAGGGTTGTTACAAGCATTGAGTGAGATTCCCACGGTTATGTGCTTAATAAAGTGCCTGGTTCATATTAAGCTTCCACAAATGTTAGTTCTTACTGTCACTATGATGCTATTATCAACGCAGCATCATCTTCTTGTTTTATCTCATGAAGTCACTTTCTTTCTAAACGCTAATGCAATGGTCTATTCATATCAACTTTCAAATCAGAATGTCTTAGTCAATTCGACATAATTTAAGACTTACTTTTTAAAATACTTAACTGTGTTTACGGTACTATTTGAAGGAGGATCAAGTCCATTCCAGAGAGTATTGCATAGCTACAACAAAGCAGAACTCCAATTCTGAGAGTGCTTGCTGACTTCAGACTGCAATAACTGTTAGAAGGTCTTTCCTAGGATAAAGCAAACCTGTTTCCACATAAGTTCCGTCAGTTGGTCTTAAGTCCTACAGCCTTACAGAGAGTAGGTGCGCCAGTGTCGTCTTCTATGTGACAGATCTTCACATTGAAATCAGCTTTTATGTCCCAGCTAAGATTCACTTCTTACTACATATTCTCAGTGTCTTTCACTGTTCCTCATATGATGCAGTTTAAAGAAATCAGAGTGAATTCTCCTTGCCTCCCAGATAATTGTTCATTGTGTTGCAGCTAATGGTAATAAGTATACACTTTTTTTTCCTGTTCTTCAAGGGGTGGAGGCTAAGATCTTGGGAGGATTAGGAAGCAAAAACACACATCTCTCAGTGACTTGCAGTCACTTGCAATTGCCCCGTTTTGTGAGTCAGTCCAAACCCATGTCTGTGTAGTTAATGCAAACCCAAGAATCCTGGAAGCAGGGCTAGATTCTTTTTCTTTTTCCAATAAGCCAAAGAACCACCAGCTAAAGAAGTAGAAGCTTTAAGAAAATCTGATTAGTATGGACTGAATAGCAATATTCTGGATTTAAATTACTGACAGGGCCTTTATGAAACAGCAAAAACAACAAAAATCCATTCAATTCATTCCTAATGTACATGGGTGAGAACTTTGTGAAGACAATGTCATTACAAGTATGGAACTATGCTCTGGCCATAATTCACACGATAGGGTAAAAACTACCACCCAGATAACTAATGCAACAGCTTCCTCAGTTCCCCAAGAAGTTTCTTCCCATTCCAATTTATTCATCACAACGCTTTCAAGAAAACAAAGCTGATTACATCATATCCCTGCTTAGATGACACATACAGTTTCCTCAAACTGAGATTCAAAATTCTTGCCCACCCCTAATGATCTTTCTAGACCTCAGATAGCTATTAGCCCACTATTTAGCCTTCACCATGCTACAAGCTACACCCCTAACACCAGCCAGCTGTGTAAGAGATGTGAGCTTTTGGTCTAGGCAAAGAAGTGTCCTAGCACATCTTTACAACACACTACTGTTAAGGAGCGGGCAGGTGGGGCCACCAAGAGTCCCATCCACCAACTATCTTCCCCTGGCATCATTTCCTAGATAAGTGCTAGGCTTGATCAGAAACCCGGGACCTTGTCCTTGCTGGTTTCTCTGTGCAGAACAATATACCTTTTCCAATTCCTCTGTAAAACCCCACCAAGTTTAAAAGCTTCATCAAATGTCATTCTCTATGTGACAGAAGAGAGTGACATTCTCCTAGGCAGACTATCTTACTCAATCCTCTGTGACCTCATGGTCTGAGGTCCTATTTTTGTGAGAGCAGTTACCAATTTGTAATGTAATTTTTATGTCTACATGGCCTTCCTTTACTAGATTCTAAGACCCTGTGGGGTACCAATTGGAGATGTGTGTCTTACTTTTGTGACCCTAGCACCTGCCATTGTGCCTGTCTCATCAATAAAGGTTAGTTGAATGAATAATGAAAGAGAATGTCTATCCTATTTTGGAAAAGAAAGCTAATTTCAGTAAAGTTATGTTTCAGAAAAAAATGAAAAGGGAAGGGAAGCAAAAGTTACAATGGATTTTTCGTGACTGTTCTCTACAATGATTAGACCTTGTAGAATAATAAAAGTTGATTATTGTAGTAGACCCTTGTGATCTCCATTTTTTGAGCTAAAGATATAAAAATTTTATGGACATGTTTATTTGAACCAGTGCATTAGCTAATTATAGTTCTATATGTTTATTTGGAAGTATTAAAGTTTAAAAACTAAAAATGGTACAAGTATTTATTTACTATTAATTAATATTTACTATTAATTAATTAAAAACAGTAATTAACATTACTATTTTTTCACAACCTAAACAGTAGTATCTCCAGTGTCAAAATGTTTTATTTTTATAGGTTTCTAGGTTGACCCGACAAAGTAATTAATTGGTAAAATTTCTTCTTGTTTTATTTAACTCCTTTAATAATGAGAAAATATTTTTTTACTTTGAGAATTAAAAGGTACAGAAATAAATCTGACAGCAATATTGAGTATCTGTTTTGCAAATGTATATTTTTGGGCTGCTATAATCCAAGGTATCACAAATTCAAATATTTGCGATATGTGCAATCTCCCCCGATATGGCATTTCTTGCAGCTGCTGGAAATCTTTTAGAATCCTACCACGTGGAATTAAACATAGTCTTCAACTGTTAAGAAATCTTGGCTAGCAACCAGAATATTGTTCTTAGGTTGCTTTAGAATTTGTTGATCTCAACTGCAGATACCTTGACATATGGCAGGAATGTTCTCTCCCCATCGGTTCCTTTCTGAAGGCAGCAACTTCCTTCTGGGATGAATAGAATGGGTAAGGATTCAGTGTGTCTACGGCTTTTTGCAAATGAACTTGATTAAGTGCTGGTCTTTTATAAATAACTGAACCTGAATAAACCTGGCTCTAAACAATATTTTTTTTATGGGACATGAGGGACTGGGTATCTTTTGACCTACCTTATTTTTGTTCATTTAATTTAGAGTTGTAAACCCTAGGACTGACAAACAAACCAAACTGGAATATTTCTTTTTTTTTTTATATTTCAGATGTTTTTTATTCAAAGGTTCTCAAAAGAAATAAAACAGAAAAGCTAACAATTTGATCAAACGTACAGTTCAAAAATGTCTTTTGGCGTTTAAAAAGAAGTCCCAGGAAAGAAAACTACAGAGTTATCTTGAACTGGGCAAGTAAGTTACCACTGGCAAGTTTGTGGCACTAGTAAAACAAAAATAAAAAATTAACTCTCTTGACCATATAGATATCTCTATGAAAATCTTTTTTTCAATCTGTACAAAAGGTTTTTCTTCATAAATTAATTTTTTTATAATTTAATGGCTATCTATTACGTGATGTTTAACTAATTTTTTTTTTTATGTACAGAGGTTATGTTTCCCAAATCTTATCCAGACGAGTATGGCACTTAGTTCAGACATTTCTAGCAGCAGACTTCCCCTCTCCTCTATCTGAGCTATCAAATTTCTGTCTTAACTAATGCAAAAATATGAAGTAGTGAGAGACCCGGTTTATAAATGTACTAGGTACACAGAGAGTGATGCGTTCAGTCTGAACTTTCACAAAGCAGTTATAAAATAAGAAATTTGAGAAGATGAAGGACTCAGTTAATTTAGCTGTGGTCCCAGCACTTTGAGTGGCTAGGGAAGAGGGATCGCTTGAAGCAAGGAGTTTGACACCAGCTTGAATAACATAGTGAGACTCCATTTCTACAAAAATTATAAAAATTAGCAGGCGTGGTGGCATAGGCCTATAGTCCTCACTAGTTGGGAGGCTGAGGTGAAAACATCTCTTGAGCCCAGGAGTTTGAGGCTGCAATAAGCTGTGATCGCGCCACTGCACTCTGACCTGGGCCACAGAGTGAGACCCTGTCTAAAAAAAGTAAAACAACAACAGCAAAAATTAATTTAGATTAATATTTCTAAACTGGGGCCAATTTTGCCCCAAGAGGACATTTGGCAATGTCTGAAGATCTATTTGGTTGTTGCAAGGTGTGGTGCTGCTAGCACGTACAGGGTTAAGAATCCCACCGTCATTTGAATTGATGTTTCCCCATAAGTGATGTATCATTTTTCACTGTCGGCTTTCAATATTTTTTCTTTGTCTTTAATTTTCAGTTTGATTATGATGTGTCTGGCTATGGACTTCTTTGGGTTCATCTAGTTTGGTTTTTATGAGCTTTTTGAATATGTAGGTGTATGTCATCTGCCAAATGTGGGGCGTTTTCTTGCATTTATTTTTCAAATATTTTTTCTGCCCCACACTCTTTCTCCTCTCCTTTGGGAACTCTGCTGACACAAATGTCAGACCTTTTGGTATCATCCCAAGGGTCCTTGAGGCGTTGTTCATTTTTTAAAATCTTTTTTCTTTCTCTTGTTCAGATTGGATAATTTCTGTTTAATCTACTTCAAGTTCACTGTGTCTTCCGTCTGTTATCTCCATTCTGCTATTGAGTCCATCTAGTGAGTTTTTAAAATTTCAATTACTGTATTTTTCAGTTTTAAAATTTCCATTTGGATCTTCTTCATATCTTCTGTTTCTTTGCTGAGACATTCTATCTTTTCATTTATATCAAGAGTATTTGCCCTTACTTCTTGGAACATTTTTATCATAGTTGCCTGAGAAGTCTTTGTTAGATAATTCAAACATTTGTGTCATCTCAGAATTGGTGTCTGTTGATTGAATTTTCCCATGCGAGTTGGGGTTTTCCTGGTTCTTTGTATGCTGAATAATTTTGGATTGTATTCTAGATATTTTGAATATTATGTTATGAGACTGAATGTTGTATAATCTACATATAGAATATTGATATTTTTGTTTTATCAGGAAATTAATGTTGTTGGATTCAGCATACAAATTCTGACCAGTTTCTTTGGGTTGTGGTTTCAATGTCCATTCTGTTTCTAACACCTCTGCAGTGCTGTTTGGATCTATCCTGCATATGTAACACCCGGTGGTCAGTGTGGAACCCAGGCAGTGGTCCTTCCTTTAGTTCAGTTCTCAAAGTCTTTAGTTGTACTGTTTAAGATCAGACTCATTCATGTGCAGCTTAGGGGTTCAGGTGTTCAGAAAGGACTTTATGGGTTGCTTTCTCAATCTTTACCCTTTCTGCAATCTTCCCAGTACTTTTTGATTCCTTGGACTCCGCTTTTCAGGCCTCTAACTGGAAAGCTGGGGCTTTAGTTATTCTACTTCACCACACACTTCCCATGACTGTGGCCTCATCTGGGACTGAGTGGAAGCAGGATAGGGAGAGAGAAAATAAACAACAGGTGTTGGCCCACCTTCTTGGACCATAGTTTCTTTGATCAAGCAGGGAAATTCCTCTCTTTCCTAGTTTTACATGCTTGTGGGTCCCCACTGCTGTCACTTTGGAACTATCTGGGGAGCAGGGCATCAGGAAGTGAAGAAAGAAAAAGGAAAAATTGGGGATTTTTTTTATTCTCCCTTTTTTTGCTTTTAGAATTACAACTAAAGGCTTCTCCTCATGTTTGTGTAAGTCAGATTCCTAGCTGTCTTGCATGTAGGATGGAAGATACCAGGAAAAAAATGGGAAATCTACTGCCAATTTGGTAGGATTTTAAAATATGATCTTCCCCAGTCTATCCACTATTATTTAATTTTTAGTTTTCAAACTGCTGCTGCAGGCATTCTGTCCAGGTTTTATATATGCATTCAGTGGGAAAGACATGGTAGAGTAAGCTTAGCCCATTTACCTGGAACCTGTGTTTATCTTTTCATTTCATCTACCTTTGGGGGTGGGGTGGAACAGGTCTCTACTTAGTGTTATCATTTAACTTTTATTGTGTAACAAAGCACCCAAAACTCAAGTGGCTTAAACCAACATTTTACTTAGCTAACAATTCTGTCAGTCTGCTGGGAGATTCCTCTGTTCTGGGCTGGCTTTGCTGTGTTCTCCCTTGCATTTGTGTCCAGCAGGGGTCTTAGATGACCCAAGATGTCCTCAATCCTATGTCTAGTAGTTGATTGGCCATCACTTACTGGCCGCCACTTACTGTACCACTTCATGTGGTCTTGCTCCTCAGCCAGCCAGCCAGCTCGGGTTTGTTTATATTTGGTCTCATGGCTCCAAAAACATCAAGAGAGGGTAAGCCCCTGTGTGAAAGCACTTGTCCAGCACCTGCTTGCCTCACATTTTCTATTGTCCCATCAGCCAAAGCATCCATGTGGCCAAGCCCAAAGTCACTGTGGGTGAAGACAACTTAAGGGAGTGGATAGAGAAAAGAGGATCATTTGGGCCAGTTTTGCACACGGTCTACCGCAACTAACTGTACATTCAGGAAAGTACTATATATTTAAGATTGCTCTGCAGTTGCTTTTTAAAATGAATAATCTGATTGTACAGAGAATATTGAGGTCGTAACTTGCCCTCAGTTGTTTTTGTAGGTTTTGCACCATTGTCTTCTGTCATTTAACATTACATCTAAGACTTAATCTGTGTTCTTTTTGGGAAAGGGGATGTTTTTATGGGATGCTTGTAGGATTCATTCAAGCCTGAAGCTCGAAAGTACTACTAAGATATATTTATGTGTTTCTCTTTTCAGTAAGTTCATCTGAAAACTCATCATCTATTTTCAGACTGTGATATTTTCTCAAGTGGGAAATTTTTCTCATATTACATTTCTTTTATTTTTAATTCTCAGTCTCTCCAGGGGTTGTTTGGAATCTTCTCTATTTTTTTCAAACCTTATGCTCCCCACAGACTACTGTTCTCTTGCTCATCAACACATCCAGTGTCACAAAGGAACGGGAATAGAAAATCCCCCAATGTCCTGCGGCCCCACCTGCAAAACGATCTGCACGCACACCAAATGGAGTCTCTTCTTCCAAACCGAGTCTCTCGCCACAGGCTAAGCCCTCTGCCTGTCCTTTGGATCCCATTCTCTGCCACCTTTGTAGGGAATTGGATCAATCAATTACACCTGTTCTCTCCTAATATTTTGAGATTTCTCTTTTTGTGGCTTCTTCCTTTCAACACTTTTATTTTATTTTTTTTTATTAAGACATGGTCTCACTCTGTTGCCCAGGCTGGGGTGCAGTGGCATGATCACAGCTCACTGTAACCTCGAACCCTTGGGCTCAAGCAGTCCTCCTGCCTCAGCCTCCCAAGTAGCTGGGACTATAGGCACGCACTGCCGTGACAGGCTAACTTTTTTGTTTTTGTAGAGATGAGGTCTCACCCTGTTGCCCAGGATGGCCCTCAACATTTTTAACTAACTCCGTTTTCACATCTTAAAAAAAAAAAAACTACCACAAAAACCCTTTCTTGACCCATGTTCTCCTTCAAATACTTCTAATAACTCTTTTCCTTTTCACAGGCAAATTTCCAGACAATATTGTCCACATTTTCTGTCCTGACTTGCTCACCTTCTCACTACTCAATCCATACCATTCTGCTCCGACAGCTCTTGCTAAGGTCACCAGTGACCCTTCGGTGGACAAGTTTCAGACCTTATCATACTGACCACTTCCTCTTTGCAGCGTTTTCTTCACTTAGCTTCCCGAACACCTCACTCTCTCTGGTTTCTTCCCACTTCCCTGGCTGATCCTTCTCAGTCACTTTACAGGATACTTTTCTTCCTCTCATCCTTTAATTGCTAGTTTTGCTAAGAGTTTTTCTTTGATATTCGTCCCTTCTCACCCTGTATCTTTTCTCAGGTTTACCTCGACCACTCCCAGGGTTTTAATTACCAGCCACTTGTTGAAGATTCCCAGCTCTCCAGTCTTGATCTCTCTCCTGAAGTTCTTGTTCTGCTTATGGGACTTCTCTACCCAGTTATCTGCAGGCACATCCAAAACTAAACCGACTGTCTTTTCCACAACCCCTTTCCCATCACAGCCTCTGTGCCCAAATCTCCTCCTCTCATGGGAGGCCTATCACCCCGAAACTGCAACAGCTGGGTGGTACCTCCGCTGCTCCCTCTGCGTCCCCTCTCTTCCCCCACCCAAGCCAATCAATCACCAAAGCCTATAGATTATGTCCCCAACACACTGCTCAACTCTGCCTGCTCCTCTGTCTCCACTGCCACAACCAGGGAGAGCGTCCGTGTCTCTCATTTGGATTCAGTCCCATAGCTTCCAAATGGCTGTCTCTGACTCTAGTCTTACCACCTTTCAATCCACTGTCCACGCTCCAGACACACAGAAAGCCGATCACGTCACTACTGTGTTTAAGCCTGTGAATTGTTTATCCACTGCTTTTAGGATAAACTCTCATGCCTCAACATAACCTTGAATCTTCTTTTCTTTTTTTAAATTTTACCCACTACGTGAATGACTTGGTAATCTTGATTTCTTATTGCTCCAATCACATCCCTTGCCATCTGCCCTCTCTCCTTTGATTCACCCACAAAGGACATCCTTTTTTTCCTTAAAATCTATGTTTGCTCCCACACCTGTTCTGCATATATGCTGTTTCTTCCTGGAACTGTTTTCTACTTTCCTGCCACCTTATCTCCTTGCTCTCACTGGCGCCATCCAGCTAACTCTCAATAATCTATTCACATTGTGGCTTTCCTGACCCCCAAGTCATAAGAAGCAAGGGGCTTCTCTATGGATCTGTACAATGAACATGCTGTTCTGTAATTAAGATTTTTTTTTTTTTTTTTTGAGACAGAGTCTCACTCTGTCACCCAGCCTAGGGTGCCGTGGCGTCAGCCTAGCTCACAGCAACCTCAACTCCTGGGCTCGAGCTATCCTTTTGCCTCAGCCTCCCAAGTAGCTGGGGCTACAGGCATGTGCCACCATGCCCATCTGATTTTTCTATATATTTTTAGTTGTCCAGCCAATTTCTTTCTATTTTTCAGTAGAGACGGCGTCTTGCTCTTGCTCAGGCTGGTCTCAAACTCCTGAACTTGAGTGATCCTCCTGCCTCGGCCTCCCAGAGTGCTATGATTACAGGCGTGAGCCACCGCACCCGGCCTGTAATTAAGATTTTCATTGTCTATTCCTCCCCTACACACCCCTACTATAAGATCCAAGGGGCAGGGACAATGTCTTGGTCACTGCTGTATCCTCAGCATCTTGACACATGCCTGAGAAGGCTTTGATACATGCTTAAAAACGACATAATTTTGAAGGGACTATGATTATTCCCTGTTTATTCATACTTATCTCTGTAACTATGTGCATAATTATCCCTCTAAGAAAGTCTTACTTCCCTGGTATTGTCTGAAGAGTCAAACAGGAGGCTGAGCTTGATTTTGAGAGACAGTTCTTGACTAGTTTTTACACAGAATGGATTTCAGATATCTCAAGGAACTGATGAAAAAAGAATGCAAATAATCCTAAGAGCAATTTTCATCTGGGAGAGCTGGGTGTGAGCCTGGGCCGTGGGAATCTTACTATGAGTTTCATGGTGCCTATGGATGCACCATGGTGTTTTCTCACCACTGTCCCAAGGCTACCAACCCGTGAGAGAACAGAGAAGATGTTCCAGTGATGCGTCTTGTCAGTCCTCCTAGCTGACCTCTGAAGGTGCATTACTGTTAGAGCCCCCTCTGATTTCTTTCTCGTGGGAAGTAGGTTGTATATTACAGTGTTGCTTAAACCCACGCTCTGCCAATACTGGAACTTGCTGAAATGCCTTGAAACTTCTGTTATGTGGATGCTACTCATCTCTGGTTTCTAAGACAAATTTATTCTTTATACATTACTTACTCATTCAATAAATATTTACTGAGCACCTACTCTGTGCTGGGCACTGTTTCAGTGAACACCACAAAAGTCTCTTCCTTCAGGAACTTACACTGGGATTGAGGGGAGTCAGAAAGTGAACAAATAATTAGGTAAATATATAATATGTCATAAAGGGATAAGTACTATAGAGAAAAATAAAGCTGGGAAGGGAGGTGGGGGTGTAGACTTTCACTCTCAGTGAGGTGGGAGCCATTAGAAGGTTTGAGCAAAGGGGTCATGGGATCTGCTTAAAGTTAAAAGGATCATTCTAGTTTTTCCTATTTACATATTTGGACAGACAACAGATAATCTGGGACGTAGGGTGGTTGGAGGCCACGTACAAGTTGCGATCTTGCTCAAAAGTCCTCTGACTTTAAGTCTTCTCATGTTAATCATCCTAATGATGTATAATCAAATTTCACTATAATCCATGGTGTATAGTTTTCAATGAGACATGGAGAATAGGCTGATTCTCCATCAACAAACAGCAATTGGGGATGAATTACTTACTGGACATAGTTTTCCCACTTCTTTACAGTAAATACTGATATACTCTGGACCAAGTTATTTCCTTAAGGTTTTAGTTTACAATAAATAATTGTTTTATTGTGTGTCTTATTATACAGTATGTTCATTGTATAAAATCAGAAATTAGAGTTAAGCAAACAGAAGAAAATAAAAGTAACTTACAAATACCCATTTAAAATAATATGCACTTCCAGATTTTAACTAAAAATAAGTTCAAGTGCTTTTTGACAACTATTCTCAATGTAAATATGAGTTCAACTATAGTCATGTGTCGCTTAACGTCAGGGATATGTTCTGAGAAATGTGTTGTTAGATGACTTCATCATTGTATAAACCTACGTGTAAGTACTCTCCACGATGTTTGCACAAAGATGATGTGGTATCATCTATTACACACCTAGACCATATGGTATAGCTTATTGCTCCTAGGTGCCAAATGTTTACAGCATGTTACTGTAAGTACTGCAGGCAATTGTAACACAATGGTAAGTATTTGTGTATCTAAACATAGAAAAGGTACAGTAAAAATACAGTAATGAAAAACAAAAAATGGTACACCTATATAGGGCAGCTCCATTACAATTTTATGAGATTACCACCATATATGCAATCCATCATTGACCAAAATGTGGTTTTGTGGTGCATGACTGTACTAACATTAGAGTGTTGGTATCAAAGTATCAAACTCTGTGACAAAATGTTCAACTAGCTGGCATAGCTGTGTTTTTTAAATTGTTATATCAAGTTTTCAAGGAGAGATGCATGTATCATCTGCTTAATGTCCTTTTAAGTCTTTGATAAAGCTTTTGAACTTATGGTGAATGCCCTTATATGGCACCTCACCTGCTAAATTTATAACCAGGCCAATCACATATGTCCTGTTGTTACTAAATAATAAAGGCAACAATGTAAATCCAGGAACAGCAGCACGAATAAGAGCTATTCACTGAGTACTTACTATGTGCCCGCCGTCCTGATAAGCAATTTATAAATACTAATTAAAAAGATTTGCTAAGATATTTCATAAAATTACATCATAATAAGAAATGATAGTTTGGTTTTGATCTATTTCTGTAAAAAAAAAAGCTAGTCATAGGGTTGACAAAACCCGAGAGAACCAGCTAGCAGTGGTAGCTTGAACTATTCCTATTCATCCAGGCCCTATCAATAATTAAGCTGTCCCTTGAGGCCACCAGAATACCATTTAATTCTTCTGCTACACTGCACTAAAATGCTTTGAAAAAGTTCTTCTTGTTATATTATTTACCACTGTTGCATAAGCATACTAAGTCACATGTAGTAGCTCTCTGCTAATAAAATAGTCAATTTATTTTTCAGGGGATGTATAACTCATTAGTAAATCACAGTCATGGCCATCATTACTCCAGAAAGGCAAAAAGTAAGAACTTCATTCAAGACATGAAATTCTAACAATATTCTAAGGGGCTCTGACCCAATAATCCTATTTCAAGGAATATAGCATAAGAAAAAAAAAATCACAGATGTGTGAAAGATTTAAATGTCCAAAACCAGAAACAGATCAGGAAGCACTATGCATGCACCAAGTATCCTATATTAAAGGATTAATTCCAGACATGAGACATGCTAATATTTTACATGAAAGGGTGGGTTCCCAAGCCACATGCAATGAAATCTCAATTTTGTGAAATATATATGTATGTTTGTATATTTTATATATATGTGAGTATACATATAAATATTGAAAAGGTACAGCCCAAAATATTAACAGTAGGTAGTGTTAAATATGGGGATTTGTATTTCTCTTTTCGTATTTTTTAGTTTTTAAATTTCTATAATGAATATATATTTTTATATTCAAAAATAAATAGGTTTTTTCTGTGCATATATAGATGTGTAGTTTTCAGATGTTTTAAAACTTACAGACCTTTCTTTCAAAACAAGGTCAGTGCCTTACAGATCTATAGTAGACTATCTTTTATTAACTTATACTAAAGCTTCTGTTTGAATATTAACCTATTTTAAATGGTCTATTTCAAAGCACAGCTTTTTTTCTCCAAGAAATATCTTTGGTTTGGCTGGCTTTGATCAAGATAAAAAACGACTATAAATCTTTCTAGTAATCTCTCCTACCTTTCAGATTAAGCCACACAATCAGTAATATCAAAAGTGAGTTAACTAAATTCCTGTGAGTGGGATTCTGATAACCTATGGCACTTATGGCAAAGGGGGATTATTCTCAGTGGCTCGGGGTGAGTCTCTGCTGCTTTGGGCCCCTCCCTGGAACTTGGATGATTGACAGATTGCGCTGCCTTGTCTCAGGAATATCATTATTCAGGATTTTCATAAGAAATGAATAGCGCCAAGAACCAAGCTGTTTTATTTCTCACAAGTTTCTGACCCTATGCATTGAGTGACCTCTCCAATTACCACCAAAAAATACCAAGAGAGTCTACAGTAGCTATGAACTAAGACATGGGGGAAAGGCAAGAATACATACTAGTCAGCCTGGCTCTGCAACTTTCATCCATGAGCATTTTGTTTCCTTGTCCCTGAAATGTGGGTTATAATACCTGCTTACTGGGCAGCTGTGAAGATGTCTGAGCAAGGACAGTGTTTGGTGCACAGTTAAAGCTCAGTAAGTGGGAGCTTCCAAATGTCATTACTATTGCTGAAGAAACAAAATAAATTATAATTGTATGTGTATTTATGCAAAGCAAGGAAGGACAAAAACATATTAATAATTTAAAAATTATCCATGAGGCAATGACAGAATTCAAGATAATTTAAAACACAGAGATAATTTAATATATTTAAATGTCACCATTTTTATGGTATTCCCTCTAAACTACATACTTCCATTAATGTTCTTAAAATTGGTAAATACAATATTTTGATTAGTTGCTTAACTAAAGTGATTATTGCAAGCTGCCTGTAGCCTGCCCTGCAACTGTGACTGCTGACATTGATTACATTTTTATGCGCAGCATATGAACGGCACATTTTCTGGCTGCAGCACCAAACCAGCCGCAGAGCACCCTCTTTCAGCATGAGTAATGGAAACAAGGAGGCAAAACCTCATGACTGCGGCAGGCAGGGCTGGAGAACGGGGCAAGAGGCACAGCAGCCCTTGTTCTCTGGGAAAGAAGTGAGGGTTGATAATGAAATAAGACCTCGTGTCCAAGGAGTTCCCAAATTCTGACTCTCTCCTGAGATGGCTAAGCAGAACTTAAGAAGGTAAAAACAGAGTCCTCTCCTGTCCATGTTTACGTTGTCGACACCTAATGGAAGGTCTGGAATTAAATAACTTATTGTCGAACGAATGAAGAAATGCATTAATTCGGCTACAAGCAATGATGCTGTGAGGGCATTTGTCAAAGTCTGCTTATAAATATGGTTTGGAACTTCATAATAATAAGAGATAAAATATATCATCTGGAGGTGTTTTTCACATATATATGTGCCATACAGTCTCCTTAGAATGAAGATATATTTAGTATAATATCTGGTATAATCTCACATTCTGTAATTATGGCAGGTATGTGAGATAAGTGTTCACAATATAGATAATAAAGATACTAGCTAAAAGTTACTTAGGACTTACTAAGTCCAGAAACTGGAATAAGTTGCTTTCCATGTATAACTCATGAATCCTCTACACAACTATCTGGAATAGTTTATTATATTTATAGGTTATTATACACACTTTATAGATGCAGAAACTGAGGCTGACTTAGGTTTACAAATACTTCCATGTCCACATAGCTACTAACAGCAGCAAAGCCAAAGTTCATAACCAGAATATCTGATTTCAGAGCCTAAAAGCTGAATTACTATGTTATTCTGACCAATGGGCTTCATTTAGAGTTTTAAAGGTCTAAATCTGAAATATATGATATTTGAATAATTGGATATTGTTGTTTTTAAAAACGTTCTCTTTTTCTACCCGTTGAAAACTTTCTGTCAAGCTTAGGCATCTATGTCTATAACTGATTCTGCTGTAATTAAGATTTAAGTCTTGAAGCTGTTCCCTGTAACTATGCATGGACTTAGGTATTCCTACACATGTCTTCTTGATGACTATATCCATTTGGATACAAAAACATTCCTGGAATTACCTGCTCCAAACTTTTTATTTGACAGAACAGTTTGCGGAAAAGGATTTTCTGCCATTGACTAAATTGAGTAAGATACAACTGTTTAGGAGGCCCAAACTACAGTATCAAGCACACAGCACCTATCTGGATCTCAGCACAGACATGGGGATATGTTTGAAAAATGAGGAGGTCTCAAAATCTTCTCCCAAGAAAGATAAGCATTAACTCACTAAGGACTCCATAGCAGTTCTAAAGGCTGCCTTGGATCCACTCTGATGATTTCTTTCCATTTTGACAGAAAGTAGGCTTCTAACCGAGAACCACAACAATGAAAGAAGAGCTGGAGAAGGGGAAGGTTGGTGATGGAAAAAAAAAAAAAGGCAGAAAAGACTAGTCTTGCTTTCTATTCTAAGGGGACCTGAAATTCTTTGGACTTGATTAGATACAGGTTCTGGCTTCCTGTTCTTTCGATGACAAACGTGTCCTAGTGGGTTGATCTGGCTGCACAGTAAGCCCTTGGCCTCTCTTGTTCTTTCTCCTTCCAGCAATAACACAGAGGGAAAGGTGAGGTGTGCAGTCACTGTGTTCAGTTGAGGTAGGTGGAATTTGATACCTGTAACTATAATCACTATTATTACCCTTCCAGCTGGCCAAAAACGGTTAGGAGAGAGAGGGCTGTTCACAAAGCATGGAGCATTCACCTTGCTTAACACCAAAGTAGCCAGGAATCCACTGTTAATAAGCAGTTTCCAAGGACTGTACTTCTTTGAGTCCCAGAAAATCTGGATAAGAGAACTTTTAGGTAGCAAATAAGCAGGCGTGTGTGTGTGTGTGTGTGTGTGTGTGTGTGTGTGTGTGTGTGTGTGTATGTGTTTACTCTGCATTTTCCAGACCTCTCTTCAAGAGCCAGGAACTCATTCTCCCAACTACTGGGAATATTGGCTGCTGGCTGTTGCAACTCACAGCTGATCCCTATCTGGGAATTACCCTTAGGAATTACCCTCCACCAAAGGGAACTGCCTCATCCCAAGATTATTTAATCCTTCCCCCCAAGAGCAGCCCAAATCTATTGATGGCAAAACAAAGGCCAGGCCTCCTTGCTTGGATGTAACACCAGTCCAAAGGCCACCCCAGCCCCAGCGCTCCCACAGGTTCAGCCTCTCCCTCTGTCCAGTCTTGTCTTTCTCACTTCCTTCTGGATTGGAGAGCACTCTCTTGGATCTTTTGAACGATTTCCCAAGATCAAAAAACAAGCAAGCAGAAGAGCTGGGATTCAAATCCAAATCTATTTGACTCTTAGCCCTAGATTTCTATCAACCTTATCAAGTCCTTGCCTTTGACTTACCAAATACACATCCATAAAACTTAGCAAGACTACAAAGTCCCTTCTGATCTGCCCATCCTTTCTATCACCCTCTCCCCTACAATCTGTTCCCTGAACTCTTTCTTTTCCCTGAACGTGGCATGCTTTCACTTTCCCTGGAAGAGCTCGTTGTCCTTCTCTGCTTGGTGAGCACCTTCTTCTCCTACAAGTCTCACTTCAAGAGTTCCCTTTTCTGTGGAGACTTTCCTGACCCCCAGGTAGAGTTAAGACCTCCAGCCTTCCAGCTCCCACAGTGGGTTGTGCATCCCTTTAGCATGGTAACCGTTAATTATTGTAATGAGCTCCTTGCAGGCAGAGACATGTCTTTTAACTCTGCTTCCCCAGTCAGACATTGTAAAGATGTTTTGTTGAATGGATAAACAAATGAAGTGCTGGTCCCAGAGGCATCATACCGTACCATCCAAATTTGGATAAATTGAGACCTCCTTGAGCACGAGAACTCTTCATGTTTATAGCTTTTCCAACACCTATCAGCATGGTGTCCTGCTCCTAAGAGATGCTCAGAAAAACCCCCTGAACCACATGAGGTCTCTGCAGAAAGGGCTGATGTACCAGAAAGTTATTTCACTTTCACGGCTCAGTCTAAACTATTCTTTTAAAGCTCTATTGTTTAAGACACATAGGATATTTCTCTATCTATTATCTTCTTAATTAACATGCCCCTTAGTTACAATTGTTAAAATCTCTCCTTTCTTTGAAAAAAATTTTTGTTTCTATTTAATTGAGCACAAGATGACTTAGAGCTTGCTAAATTCCATTTCTAGGTCAGCAATCAAATCTAATGTGGATACATCAAACATGACTAAGAAGTTTTCCAGCTGGCCTGCTTAACACTATGTCCTTGTTTTAAGGGCCCCTTTGAAACATAAGTATGTTAGTAATCTACAGGGTGTTTGCTCCACTTCCCCCACTTTCTGAAACTAATAACTACTTAGTAAATAGAGGTACAGGAATAGGTACCGGCAACCAACACTAACTACTAGTACAAAGCTGAGGGGGTGGGGGCCGGGGGACCTCATCCTACAAGCATGAACAACAAAAGCCCGTCTTACTGGGCAAGTAGCTGCATTCTCTGCACAGGAAATGGTCCAATTTTATTATTGTTCTCAACAAAAACGTCCAAACAAAAAAAAAATTGCTGAGAGTTGGCAGAGACGAGCAATGATGATAAGAAGTCTTAGAATCCCAGTTCTTGTTTTTTAACGGACTTGGGAAGGAAGAAGCTCTCTGGTGTGCAAGGGATTGTATTTTCTGTGCCCTGTGGAATTTTCTTCATGTCGCTCTCTCACAGCCTCTGCTGCTGGTCTGGTGAGAGCAAGAAAAAATTGCAGTAATATTTTTCTGAGAGAGCAGCACATATGGTAATCTCGTTCTTCACAAGTGTCTGATCATATGTGAGCTCAAAACACAGAATTCAAAAAGCTTTTCCTCTCTGCTCTGATTTTTCGTAAGTGCAGACAGTCTGTTTCCTAAGGACAGAGGTGCAACTTGCAGGTACATCTTATTTCAAAATTTTGCTCACATTGTTCAGCTCACAGATTCACTGAGGTATACTCTATATAAGCATGCCTGTTCAAGTTTAACGTTTTATTCTGTGTCTTTAAATCATTCACCTAATTTTTTTGAGACACTTCTCAGTCCCGGTTATAGGCAAAGCAGTTACCAGAAAGCACATGGAGTAGTGGAGTTTATGGAGTGTACCTTTTTAAACATCCTGGTGGAATCCTCACTGATCTGCATGAACCGCATAATCACATTGTTCAGATAGATGTCACTCAAGGTGGCATGGTCTTTGCTTTCTCTCCTCACTTGGTTCAGGAGCAAATACCAGCAGTTCACTGGAGACAACAGGTTCTGGTCTTTCCTAAGTCGTGAAGGAAGACAGAATTACCATCAATTTCAAAGCTGTCCCAATCAGCTGAGCAAAGTCACCACAGCAAACGAAGGAGCCACAACAGATGGATATTGTCACTGTTCTTTCTGCTCTGAGCATTGCTCAGACCAGGACACTTGACAGCCAGATCAGCCTTCCTGCCTATGCATGGCACAGGGCCAGCAATTCTCCAGGCTTGGAAGAAAAAATCTGGACTAAAAACACTGGTGAAAACCCACATTCCTGACAAGGGCCATGGGACCCTACACACAGAGTGCTTAGGCAGGCCTGCAGCTTTAAACACCCCATTGAAGAAAGCAATTTATGTTTACACAAAAATCTATTGACTACTGTCTCAGACAGACTGTGGTTAGCCACAGCAACAAAGTCTGCTTTGAAGGTTCAGTCTGTTGCTGGAAAAGAAATTTGGCTAGTTTATGCTTTCCATGGAACATAAATTTGAGGGTTATTTATTAATCCTCTGATACATAACTTCCAGCCTCCCAAAAAGTATTCCTGGGAATCAGAACTTTATTGTGTCGTCTCAAGGCTCATAAATAGAACCAAGAAGTTTGCTGGCTTATGACTTGTCACATGTCCTGTTGAAACCCATTAAACCATTTCGTATTTATAACTGCTCCTTATTCTATTCTAGATAATAAAGCTAAAAGTGAAAATGGACTATAAAAGAAGACTTTTACAAAATCTTAAAGAAAAACTACAAACAAAAACAGCGAGCGACTGGGACGTCACTACTTAAAAAAAAATAAAGTGCAATTTTTTTAAATTTTGTTTTTTTTTTACTTTAAAAACTAACTGTAAAATGGCAAAAGGGCATAGAATGTTTATCCTAACACAAGGACACAAGTGCCATTTAAGCAGATGTGTTATCCTATTATGATTTATGATCCTAATCATTAATTAAGTCAGGAAAGAAATGATTAAGTTAGGTCTTTCTGCCTTTAAGTCTCCCAGATTCAGGATTTAATACTGCATCAAGTGAAAACCCTCTCCAGAAGACAAAGAAAGCAGAGGACGAAAGCAGGAATGGGCGTAGGGGAAGAAATGCCGGCTCTAGGACCTTAGCACTTGCACCCATTGGAGCAACCTCCACCCTCCCCACTGGGACACTATGAATTACACCCTCCGCTTGGGAGCACCCTTTTTTCTCAAAGCCATCAGGCAAGGGGCAGTGGTTCTACAGCAGGTAATTGGAGCTTTTCTACTGACATTCTCCATCCAGCAGCTGCAAAATGTTACCTAATTTACATTAACTTTTATGCACATCTTTTATGCTGCAGTAGCCCACACATTCTTTGAGAACATTTCATACCTCTTTGTAACCTCAGTGCCTTGCCCCATAGTAAGCATTGTATGTTATTTTATTCATTGAATACACATACTATTATTATTCCCTCAAAGTAGTAGTAATAATACTAACATCAATAATAATAATAGCAGCTATCAGTCACTGAGCATCTTCTGTGAGAAGGGGTATGCAGGTCAAGAATGTGGACTCTGCAGCTATACTGTCTAGGTTCATATCCCAGAGCGATACATTTATTAGTCATGCGACTTTGGGCAAATTATTTTAACCTCTTCGTGCCTCAGCTACTCTGTAGAATGGGTAAAACAATAGTACTTATCTCATAAGATTATTATGAGGATTATTTGAGTTGATATATATTTTCAAATCCTTACAACGATGCCTTGGGCACATAGGAAGTGCTATATAAAGTTAGCTATTTTTATCCAGGGGCTGCTCTAAAGACTTTACAGACATTAAATCTACTGAATCCTTACCACTGGCATTTAAAGCAGAGATTCTTTGTATCCTTTCTGTCAATGAGAGAAGCGAAGCTTAGCAAGGCACAGTGATTTGATAAAGACCACAGCTAGCATCGGACAGTCTTTGGGTCCCGGGAGGCTCAACCAAGCCTTGGTCTTTTCACTGTTCAGTGGCAACTTTGGGTCAAGGATTGTTCTACACAATAAGTATCCCCAAATTAAACAAGAGCTAGACTCCATAGCTGAGCTTAAATGATTGGTGACATTATCCTGCTGAAAATATAACATTGGTTTGGTAAAGAGGAGGAATATTGAGTATATGTTCCATGCCAGCTATCAATCATATTAAGGACTTTGCGATGTTTCTCACTCAATGGTCATAAAACCTCATTTTACAAGTTAGGAAACCAAGGCTCAGAGAGGTTAAGTGACTTGACCAAAAACCACACAGTGGAGCCAGTATTTATTAATATATTCAGGTCTGGCTGACTCCTTAATAAAGCATGTCTTTGTGTTTTTCTTAATCCTGGGTTATTCTTTCCACAGACTTCTCATTCATCTTATTCAATAATAAACTTAAGGAAAAGAGAATTTCAAACTGCTCACCTTTTGAAGAAAACTACTAAACAAACCAGGAGAAACAAAAAGTGGCTTCGATCTACTGAGGGGCCAGACTAAGGTTCATGGACCCATCCATATTCTCAGTTCACAACCAACTACCAAGTGCAAAACACAGAAGATGACACTAAAAATATCTGTGGAGTAGATGAATGGGCTGTCTTCTTATTTGCAATTGCTTTTAAAAAGGAACAGTTACTATAAATGTGAGTACAGTACTGGCTCCAGTCCCCTCTTTCCAGCCCGAGTCTCTGTCAAGTACATTTCACATTTGTTCACCCTGGGAATCTTCATTAGGATTTATTTCTATGCTGGACAAATACTAAAGGTTAAAGGCATCTAAGAGTGGGGCGAGGTGGCAGGGGAGAGAGAGAAAGGTATTCTTTATCCAGAATAGTTTTGCATTTGCTTCTGCAAAAGTATCCCAGGGAGAGTTCCCACCCTACTTTTTATGTAGGATCCAAGGTCATGGAGCCGTGTAAAATGAAACTGCAAAGCCAATGGTGGAGCAAGGCAAAGACATGCTTCTCAACAGCTCCTTCTAATTTGGAGCCCAGGCTGAGCAGACAGGTCTCCTTATCGTGTCCTGTGCAGGTGGGTAGATATTAATAGTTTTCTGTTTTACCATTTCACTGAGATAGCAGCTGTTTTGG
Source organism: Avahi laniger (assembly GCA_963575035.1). NCBI lineage: Eukaryota > Metazoa > Chordata > Mammalia > Primates > Indriidae > Avahi > Avahi laniger. The sequence continues at coordinate 49,834 of CAUYSK010084368.1, forward strand.
TCCTAGAATGCAATGCAGTAGTGTTGGCGGTGGGGAAGCCCTCCGTTCCAAGTCTTTACCTTGCACAGACCTCATCTTCTGTTCTCATGTGGGTTTAAAGGGTGGATACAACTGCCACTTAGGTTTTCAGTTCCATCTTCCTTTTTTAGGCCCCTGGAAATTTCCCTTACTTTCCTGTGCATTCAGTTATACATTTAAAATGGTGTCCATTATTTAAAATGGCATTTCTGGGAGTTTTGTGGCTGACGTGTTTTTCAGGTTATCTGGTCTGCTTGTATTTGCAGAAATGAAAGTCTGTGCTGTCTTTTTACTGTCTCGCAAACAGGTCTACTTCTCTCTGCCTGCAGCGTTGGTAGTTCACGCCATCAATGCGAGAGCCCGCATACGGTCTATCTCTTCTACTCTGTCTTCCTGTAGTCCACAATCCTATCTGTGGTGTTTGTCATCATTTTTTTTCTTTTTAAGAGACAGGGTCTCACTATGTTCACAGGCTGGACTTGAATTCCTGGCCTCAAGTGATCCTCCCACCTCAGCCTCCCAAAGTGCTGGTTTTACAGGCATGAGCCAGGGTGCTCAGCCAGTCTTTGTTATCATTTTAAAATGCAGGTGTCACCAGACCATTCTTCTACTTAAAATGCTCTAAAGACTTCTCATGTCTTCAGGATAAAGTCCAAACTGCCCAGGAAGACCCACAGGCCTCCACGACCTGCTCCAATTTACACCTGCAGCCATACTGCTCACCAGCTCACTACTCGCTCCCACTGGACGACTTCTGTTCTGCAAACCTGCCCTACGCCCCTTCCCTGATGGCTCCCTCGCCTGGAATATCCCCTCTGCTCCCCTTTACTGGCCAACTAGTCCTTCAGGTCTTTGCTTAGATATCACCTCTTCTAAGACCTCCCCTTGACCTTCCCCTCCCCACCTCCACCGTAGAACAGCTTTCAGCCAGGTCTGTCCTGCGCGTACCCCTGTTGGAGCACTTGTACACTCCACTAAAGTTGTCTCCTTACTTGTCTCTCTTTGTTTCTAGGATTTAAATTATAAAGTAAATTTGATTATCTGAACAGTCTGTAAGTATTTTTTAAACAAATAAATTACAATTAATGTAAGGTTTAATTATGCTCACTCATAAGCATTTTCCTAAATATCCTTGTTTTGAATCAGTCTGAATTGCAATGACCACAAACATGATGGGGTGGGGGGTGGAGTGGACACTAAACCCAAGAAACCCTTATTGCTTATTTTCATATAAATCACTACAGAAATCCTGAGGCCTTTGCTTGAAGAAGCACCTATTTTAAATCTGCCCTACCTACGCAGATATCAACTCCCTGTTTTCTGTAATTGAGAATTTTACACACATCTTCTCTTCTTATATATAGAGTTATCCATATATATACGAGAATGAGAAAAATGTCAAGAGAATATTATTGGTTTAAAATGACAAATTGAAGAGCATAAATTATAAATGTAGGGGGTTGCTTTTATTTATGGGAATATGCCCACCAATTGCTTCTCAGACAAAAAAATGGAAAAATCTAAAACCAATAAGGGTGGTAAAAGGGAGGCTATAACCTTGGGAAGGTGAATTTGAGTCAAGTCTCTCTTACTTGTACTGTTGATGATCCTTAGTACTTCTTGTTTTGGCCATGAACCTTTCCGCTAACTTCTCTAGGTTCCGAGAATATTCCGTCTCAATCTCGGCTTTTTTCCGGAAGAAATCTTGCAGGTCCTGGAGAAGCTGAACTCGCATCTCTGTTTGCTGCTCCAGGCATTTTTGTTGTTCTACCAGTTGAGCTCGAATTTCTAAGAAGAGAAGAGAACTCATCTGATCATTTCATGAAAATTACTGAGTTTTACCGGTATGTGCAAGATAGAAGTCATGAATCCTGTTACATATTTAGCTCTGTATTGGACCTTTATTATTAATAGAATATTGTGTACAGTTTGATTCTTTAAATAAGATATCTGCTCACCCTTTAAAAGAACAAGACAAGCCTCAGGAAAGAATGTAATAAATTAGAAGAGAAATGTGGGTTACATTTGTAATGCCACAAACACGCATGCAGTCATGAAGAGAAAAAAATTAAAGCCTTTCAGATAACGATTCATAACATGTGACAACTTTAGCTGAGAACACTGTAATTTTTTCAACAGCATTTTACCTCAACTATCCCTTTTGAGTCGAATGGCAAAGAAATGGGTATTATTTCTTCCAGACTCTGACCCACTACACATTTGCCAGTTGGCACATGCAGAGACTGACATCTGTTAATTTTTATTTAGTGCATAAATTTCTAGTTTGTAAAACACATAGCTTCAGGGCTTATAGGGATGCCGTGTCTAAAAATAACTTCTTTCTATATCCAATAATCCCTTCGTAACAGGGCAATCCTCAGAGTCTGCTTTATTATTCTGTTCACTACGTCAAGGCCTCTTCACTTGGCCTTCACTTTTTACACATTGTTCAAATTTAACACCCTTATCAGCACATATAATCCTAAAAGATTCCTTTGACAATCTAAATACATTAGGAACATGAAGGTTAGTCATTTAGTGTTTTAGCAAGAGCACCAAAGCAAAAATGTGGCATGCAAAAGTATCTGTAAATGACTGTAACAAAGAAACATGTGTGTTTTGGAAAATGAGATACAGTAACTAATAACTACTGACTTGTTTTTGTTCTAAGAACTAGGGCCAACCTCCAAAGACAAGAATATCAGGCTGGAAAACTTCTGCATTTCATCTTCCCCAGTGTCGGTGCATAATTCCCTAAAAGTGAGGGTCAAATCTAATTCGGTAGAGTTCGTAGAAATCAAAGTCCAAATAACGCCTCTTCGATTTCTTCCCATTATTCCTCTTCAATAGAGAAGGACTTCACTGGCAATATATATGCATAAACTTCACTGTGTTTATTTAACCAAGTTCATTAATATCAGATTAGTCATGTTTTGAATGGGAAGTCAGGAAATTTGCTCAATTTAATAACATCTAGTAATAATCCAATCTTTACTATTCTGTACCTAAAGAAGTAGGTAATGGTATTATCCCCCTTTGCAAAGAATAAATTGAAGCTTAAGGAGATTAAATACTTTATCTAAGGACTTCAGCTAGTAAGTGGTATCCCTGTGACCTCCAACCCTGACCTGTCAGTCTGACTAATCAAATACTTCCCATTCTCCTTCTACCCACCAAATATTTGTTTGAGCACCTATACTGTGATAGGCCTATATCCCAGCAAAGAAGACACAACGGCTAATGAAACAAGATCTCTGTCCTCAATAAAGTCGTGCTCCAGGCAATGCTGTTTCTGGGGAGCCCTGGGGAAGGTAGGGAAGCCCTTCTCCAGTGTTCTCTCCTGGTTTCTCCACTTCTAGATTGGAGGATTTTATTAATCTTACAAAAGTGTGGTGAACACCAGAGTGAACACATTATTATAGGCTTTTAACTACCATGAACAGCATCTGGTTTTGAGTCAATCAAAGTAAGTGGTTTCCAATACTGTATTATAATCAGCATGTCTGTCAAACTCTCTCTCCCAAAAATAGAGCTATATTTGTTTCATAAAGGAAAAAATATCAAGGGTGGGGGTATTTCTCATTCAGGAATCCCAGTAAGTCTTTTAAGATGAAGTAATTTTAGCACATCTTGCCGTGCTAAGAGAAAATAAATCATTCATCTTAGGCTGTCAGCTAGTTTTGTCTGCTTTTTTTTTTTTTAAGCAGCCTTAGTGCCAAATAAAAAATAAAAGTGGCTGAGAGCACAAATCTCAAATCTCATCACAGGGACACAAAAATTATATGGGCTTCCTTCTTGGATCTCATTTTAAAATAGTCTCTTACTTGTGTCCATCAGGATTTAAAATCAAGAACAACGGAGTTCTGAGAAGGACCGTATTTAGATAATTAAATCTTCATCTTCCTTTTACAGAGAGTAACTGTTACTTTATGTTATCTGTAATTTTCCAATCAAAATAGGACACCTGCAGCATTTTCAACAATACTGAAAATAGAGACAGCATCTAGAATGTCCTCGTGAGAAAATATGCTCCACAAAATGGAGGAGAAGCCATTTACTGCTTCAGTTTACAAAAGTTTAGGACAAATGAGGAAAGGATCATAAAAAAGATCATTTAAAAAAAATCAGTAGAAAAGTACTACTATAAGAAATATCTTGTGAAGAAGAGGAAACCTTTGGATTCCTCATACGACACAAGCACCACGGGGCAGCTCGATATGGTGGGTCACCTCCCTGCACAAAGGGCCTGGCTATCTTACTGATATTTAATAACATCATTTCGTTAACTTTATATGGCACCAAAGAATTTAAAGGACTTTTTAATAAACAAATAAATGAGTAAAAGAAATGCTTGGTGACATAAATTTTGGCCTGCTGCTCAGAACAGATCACAGAAGCCTGTGGAGCCCTGGGCCGCGCACCGCATGAATCCTGCGACGAGACCGCAGATGGCTGCAGCTCAGAGAAGCGCTGTCATCACGCGTCCTACAGAATCATTAGGGCTGGCACTGGTGAAAGCAAAACTTGAAGAGGTGCTTTCTAGAAAAATCGTGAGCCTTATTTCTGTACGAGAGATTGCAATTTCCCTCCCACCCCCAGATTCTTTGACAGTCTGTTAAGTCCCCTTCTATTAGCTTTCTTAGATTAGTATTGACCAGGATCATTTTTTTCAGACTCAAGGGTCATTTTAGTTTAGTTGAACAAGCAATTATTGAGCTCCCATTTTGTGTTAGGCAGGATCCTAGGCATTGGTGATTCAAGGATTTGTAGCCGCAGCTCCGTCTGGTAAGGAAGATAAATCCTAGACTGATCACATCAACGCAACGTGTTCAGTGCTGTAATAACAGGAATGCAACAGGAAACTATGGAAAGAAGAGCTGGAACTAACTCAGGCTAGAAGAGTCTGGAAGACACAATGCCTTGAAGGATAAGGTTACAAGATACACAGATGTAGTCACTAAGAAAGTGAAAAGACAACACACAGGATGGGAGAAAAATATTTGCAAATCACATATCTGATAAGGAACTTGTATAGAGAACATACAAAGAACTCTTAAAACTCAACAATACTTCCTCTCCAAGAAAACACCAAATAGCGGATGACGCCACCGTAGCGGAAGGGGCCGGAATCCCTGGGGGACCTGGAATGAAAGACTGCCGCTGCTTCCGTGGAGGCGTCAGCAGTGGCATTAGGGGCCAGGGTTGCAGCCCTGGCCGGGGCAGGGGCAGCAGAGCTCACAGAGGCAAGGCCAAGGACAAGGAGTGGATGCCCATCAACATGCTTGGCTTGCCTAGTCAAGGGCTTGAAGATCAAGGCTCCAGAGGAGATCTATCTCTTCTCCTTGCCCATCAAGGAGTCTGAGATCACTGATTTTTTTCCTGGAGGCATCTTTCAAGGATGAGGTTTTGAAGATTATGCTTGTGCAAAAGCAGACCAGCGCTGGCCAGTGGACCAGGTTCAAGGTGTTTGTTACCATCAGGGACTATAATGGCCACGTCGGTCTAGGTGTTAAGTGCTCCAAAGAGGTAGCCACTGCCATCCAAGGGGCCATCAACCTGGCCAAGCATTCCATTGTCCCCGTGCAGAGAGGCTACTGGGGACATTGGCAAGCCTCACACCATTCCTTGCAAGGTGACAGGCCGCTGTGGCTCTGTGCTGGTACGTGTCATCCCTGCCCCTAGAGGAGTGGGCAGTGTCTCAGCCCCTGCGCCCAAAAATCTGCTACTGATGGCTTGTATCGATGACTGTATACCTCACTACACCTCATCCAGGGGCCGCACTGCCACCCTCGGCAACTTTACCAAGGCCATTTTTTTTTTCTGAGACAGTCTTGCTCCGTTGTCTCGGCTAGAGTGCCGTGGCATCAGTCTAGCTCACAGCAACCTCAAACTCTTGGGTTCAAGCGATCCTCCTGCCTCAACCTCCCGAGGAGCTGGGACTACAGGCATGCGCCACCATGCCCAGCTAATTTTTTTAATTTTAGTTGCCTGGCTAATTTCTTTCTATTTTTAGTAGACACAGGGTCTCGCTCTTGCTGAGGCTGGTCTCGAACTCCTGACCTCGACTGACCCTCCCGGCTCGGCCTTCCTCAGTGCTAGCATTACAAGCATGAGCCACTGCGCCCAGCCGCCAAGGCTGCTTTTGGTGCTATCTCCGAGGCCTATAGCTATCTGACTCCCCACTCTGGGAAGAGACAGTATTCACCAAGTCTCCCTACCAGGAATTTACTGACCATCTTGTCAAGACCCACACCGGAGTCTCTGTGCAGAGGACCCAAGCTCCAGCTGTGGCTACAACATAGCATTTTTATACAAGAAAAGAACGTGAATTAAGCCTGCTAAAAAAAAAAAAAAAAAAAAAAACCCAATAATAAAAACAAAACCCAATTTTAAAAATGGGCAAAGGATATCAATAGATAATTTCTCCCAAGAAGATATACAAATGGCCAACAGCATATGAAAAGTTGCTTGATATTATTAGCTATCAGGGAGATGTAAATCAAAAGCACGACGAGATGCCACTTCATGCTCATCAGGATGACGATAATCAAAAAGACAGATAAAAGCAGGTGTTGGGGAGCATGGAGAGACTGGAACCCTCATACACTGCTGGTAGGAATGTAAAATGGTGAAGTCACTTTGGAATACAGTCTGGCAGCGCCTCAAAAGATTAAACATAGGGTTACCATGTGACTCAGCAATTTCACTCCTAGGTATATATACCCAAGAGAAATGAAAATATATTTCCACACAAAAATGTGTAAATGAACGTTTACAGCAGCATTATTCATAAAAGCTGGAATGTGGGACAGCCCAAATGTCTATCAACTAATGAAGAGATGAAATGTGGTATAGCCATACAATGGAATATTGTTTAGTCATAAAAAGGAATGATATACTGATTTACAGCACGGATGAGCCTTGAAAACATAAGCTTAGTGAATGAAACGACTCACAAAAGACCACAGAGTCTATGATTCCATTCGTGTGAAAGGTTCACAATAGACTAATTAACAGAGACAGGAAGTGGCTTAGCAGTTGCCTAAGGTTGAGGGGTCTGGGGAAAAATGCAAAGTGGCTGCTGATGAGTGCAGGGTTTCATTCTGGGGTGATGACAATGACCTGAAATTGATTGTGGTAATAGTTTCAAAACTCTGAATAAACAAAAAACTACTGAATTTCACACTTTCAATAGTAAACTATCTGATATGTGAATTATATCTCAAAGGAGCTGTTATATATTTTAATAGATAGCTGTGGCTGGGCACGGTGGCTCACGCCTGTAATCCTAGCTCTCTGGGAGGCAGAGGCGGGCTTATTGTTTGAGCTCAGGAGTTCAAAACCAGCCTGAGCAAGAGCGAGACTCTGTCTCTACTAAAAATAGAAAGAAATTAATTGGACAACTAAAAATATATAGAAAAAATTAGCTGGGCATGGTGGTGCATGCCTGTGGTCCCAGCGACTCGGGAGGCTGAGGCAGGAGGATAGCTTAAGCCCAGGAGTTGGAGGTTGCTGTGAGCTAGGATGACGCCACGGCACTCTAGCCCGGGCAACACAGTGAGACTCTGTCTCAAAAAAAAAAAAAAAAAAAAAAAAGAGATAGCTGTATCACAGTTCCATGAAATTTTGGTTGTTATTCCATTTCTGACGATGATAACAGTAACAACAGCAAACTTACATTTCCATACCTAATGTACTTTTTGGTACTTTTTCTCAATTTACACAACATATGGACGAGCACTTTAAAAATATTTCATGAGGCCAAAGGAACACATGATGCCTATCCTAGATAAAGGCATTTTGATGAGGAAAAAAATGTTTTTAAATAAAATGATGTCTGCACAAAATGATTCTTCAATATTTTCACTTTATCCTGAATTTATCTATACTCCAGATAGTAAATTAACTTACTGGCTAGCATCATCTGTATATTAATTGTTCCAATTTCTAATGGTATAGAAGAGATTCACCTAATAGAATATTAGGAAAGGCTTATTACTACATAACTGCATAAATCAGCACAACCTCTTTTAGGCAGAAAAAATGGGACCTGCGAGGAGGCTCTAAGCAGTCATTATTTCAATCTGGGCCAGGAACTACTAAATAATTATAATGGCTGTTTTAATGGGGGCTAAGATTTATCAGGTTTTAAAAATGACTATTATTTCATTTCTGTTCTACCAGAGAATCACCACAGAATGAAACAACATCAGTAATCCAACAAGAACGATATACAAAAAGAGTGTGCTCTCAAACTACTGCAATTAATTTGTTAAAAAAAATTGAAATAGTTCCTCTAAGCTATAAAAATCTGCTGACTAATACTTACCAGATAAAATGGAATTGCCTAGAAACAGAGGAAATGAAGGAGTTTCTTGCTATTGCTCTGATAAAGGGAAGTCCTAACTCTTAAAATAAATTTGTGTGAGACCACAGACTGATACATATTTCATGGAAAGATTGATCCAGACTGGGCTGTTTCTCTAATTTTTAAGATATAAAATCGACAGACTCATGATTATCTAACAAATAATAACATCATAATATTTCTAAAGTATCACAAACCACCTCAGTTAATTCATATTCTCATTTGGTCAGATTTTCTTTACAATATCAAGGGAGTCTACATTCTGTTAGGATGTATTAGTATCTTTCCCCAAAGGCTATAAGGAATTTACCCGAATGACAGGGAAGAGCCACTGAAATGCCTTTAAGAGAATAACAATCCAATGAGACTCTAACTGGTCCCACTGATTATTCATACACTACTCACTGCTCATGTGAATATTTATACAACCTGGTGACTGCTGATTAACTAAACACCAGGTGCAAATTTTGTGAATTATGCTTTCTAGGCTAAAAATTTGGAGCAGAAAAAAAAATCCATAATGGTAGGCTTTGATTGCTTTTTTTTTTTTTTCCAGCAAGTGGGCTGAATAAGCAAAGGCCATTTCTCCACTTGACTGGAAATCTCAACCCAAGATACATGTTTCTCTTATACTTTGCACAGAAATTAGGTGGTATCAGGATGGACCCAGGCTGGAGTTACAGTGTCACCTCTTACAAATCATGCAACATGGGGTAAGGCCCTCAACTTCTCAGTTTCATCTTATAAAATAATAATTTCCACCTCACAAGGTTGTGCTGAGAATTAAATGAGATGATGAAAGTGAAAACCACGCTGCAATCTGTAAACCACTATGAAACAGATGGACATGTTATTATTACTAGTACCAGCAGGCTTTCATTAGAAAAATATTTATTGAATATTTCCTTGTGCCAGACTCCTTACTAGTGGCTATAAATAACAGACTGAAGTCATAAACCCCATCCTCAGTGAGGAGGCACAGGCAATACAGATAATGAGACCTAGTGACCTTCAGAGCCGTGATGTAAGCATATTAAGAAGCAATGAGAGTGTGGAGAGAAAACATTCATGGCTAGGCAAAGAGGCAAGCACTATGGAGGTGACCCTGAGATTGACTTATCAGAAGTTTGCTGCCAGACACAAGGGAGAAGAGTATTCCAGCCTGTAGGAGGAGGGAGAGAAGATGGAGAGTTATAACAAGTGCCTCTTTGTTGCTAAAATCTAACTGTGGATGGATAGGGTGTCTAGCTATGGGCTGGGTCAGAAAGGACCCCATTTGGCGTCATGCTAAGGAGTAAGATTTTACTTCATAGGTCAATCTCTCAAACTGGATGATGATAAAAACCACCTGGGGTGCTTACTAAAAATACTTGTGTCCAGGCTGGATATTTTGATTGTGTTGGTCTAGTGGGACCTGGATAGGAGGAGTCTTTTCAAATTCCCAGGTGAATCTTTTCACCAGGCTACTTCGGGAAACACCAGTGGGGAGACATTGAACAATTCTCAACAAGGAAGATTTATAACCAGATTTGCATTTCAGAAGATAACACAAATGAATAATAAATGCATTGCTAAGCATCCTACACTCCATGAAAAAGAGTTTCCTTTGTAAGTTGTATGATTCCTTGTATTTATGATAAATTACCAAGCAAAATAAACTAACAAATTAAAAAAACCCACAAGAATGAATGGTATCCATGTTTTCCCCTAAACCTCTTAGCATTTTAATTATTTATGCATCACTCACTTCTGTCTTCTGGTGTGGAACTAATGATTATTTCCATTTACTCTGTTATCAGAGCATAGAAGCTGATTTTCAAGTACATTGTGGGGAAATCTTGAGTGCTGTACTGACCCACAAGTACCCACTAGTCACACTGAGCACTTGAAATGTGGCTATTCTGAATAGAAAGGTGCTGTGAGTGTAAAACACACACTGGACTCCAAAATCTTAGTATGAGGAAAAAGAAGAATGTAAAATGTCTCAATAACTTTTATATTAATTAATGTTGAAATTATAAAATTTTGGACATATTGTACTATATAAAAGATATTATTAAGCAATTTCACCTATTCATCTATTTCTTTTTTTTTTTTATTGTAACTACTAAAAAATCTAAAATTACCAATGTGGCTCATCTATTAGACAACTCTCCCCTAGTATATGAGTGAATTAGCAACTAAATTTCTCATAAGTGGAATCTGGAATGTGGAGTTCCCATCAGAATAGGTCTTTGCAGAGTTAGCAGGCTTGATCAGAACATAAGACTTATGCACAAGGCAAACATAGTATAGAATACAGTCTCCAGACACTGGTGATAGTTAGAGCAGGTGTGACACTGGAGAAGAAAGTATCTCTGTGGAACTCATGTTTCTTTAACTGCAAAAGGGTCACTAAAAATAACTGTTATATTCCCCTCCCAAAGCTAGTAGAAGATTTCAGTGAGATGAGACAGGAAAATACTTTTTCATCTTGTAAAGCACTGTATTGGCTAATTATCATTAAATGTGTAATGAAAAAAGAAAAATACAAGTTCTAGATTTGATGGTATAGACTACACAGGCTAAAGGGCTTTGGGAGAAGGAAGGATCCCTGGCCAACTGGGGCCATCATCAGGATGTCTTCAGAGGGTGTTGGCCCTGCACTGCCTTTAAAGGATATGTAGGATTTGGAAGGCTGTGCAAATTTGGGGAACGGAAATATAGTTTCTTAAATAAACTCAAAATGATATTCTTGATACCTTGGCCCAGAAGAGTTAGTTTCTAGGAAGTTTAGAGTGTTTGATCCCAATGTAATCATTCAGGTCACTGCCTCAAGGCAAATATGACTCCCTAAGGTCTTTTCCTGCTTTGGAATTATGGTATCACCAGAAATTACAGCAAACCAAATAGCATAACAGACACATATGAAATCAAGATACTTCCATTCCAAGCTCAAAACTACAGTCTCATCTTAGAACTCTAGAGATGACTAGAACATTTGGGAGGAGTGGAGTTATGATAAAATCCTCTTTCAGATTAAAATAGGGCAAGAAGCTGTCTCTCAGTACAGTTAATCCTCATTATTTCTGATGTGAAAGTAGAAATAATTTCACAAAATTTCTGACATGAAGAGAGGCTGTAGTCATTTTTATAATGCCTTCATTTGAAATGATGTTAATCTCAGTATTATATTAGAATAAAAGCTTACTATAAAACTGTCAGTTTTTCACAGCTTTTGAAAGCTGAATATTATATTTTGGTCTAGATAATATTTTCGAATAAAGTATAGAAAGCAAATTACACCTTTTTTTTCCCATATGAAAGCTAGCCAGAATAAAAGGCAATAAATCAGGGTGATCAATAACTGCAGTTTAACTACACTGTTAGGAAAGGGCAGTGTAAGGAAGTGCGGATCTGAATGACCCACTGTAGTACTTTTATTTAGAATGCACAAGAGGCAGAGTTTCATTAACTTTCCCATAATTAAGCAAGGACATTTCAGATTGTTATTAGCAGATTGATCTTTATTACCAGAAAAAGACAGTGTGTGGAAATCGCTGATCTGCAGAGAGTACAAAGATTTACATTTTGGAATGACTATGTTACTGACAAAGGTTCAAGGCATTCAGTAAACACTGACGTTCTTTCCTGATATGATTCAACATGAAGTCTCATGGAGTAAACATCAAAGCTTACACAGGTTTTCCCCTGAATAAGTTTAAGAATGGAAAACTTTTAAACTAGTTTAAATCGTTTGCACTGAGCTAATTGCAAATTGAGGCTTTTTAAAATTAAAGCTATTTCTCTTATTGCAGTAATTATAATTTTAAAGTGTCTACTAGAAAACAGTTTAGACTCCTAAGCAATTTACCATTTACATCTAATAAGAGAATATTTATTGAGTTCCTACTATGTTCCAGGCTCTGTGTTAAGTACTTGATATAGCTTATCTCATTTAATTCTTTCAGCAATACTATTATGTGGTACCTCCACTACAGAGATGAAAAAATTAAAGCAAAGAGAGCTATTTTGTTCAAAGTCAGATAATTAATAAGTACCAGAACTTGGATTTCCATTCTGGTTTGTCTGATTCCAAAGTCCATGATGCAAAATTATAATGTTCAACAATTACACACTGTGTAATTATACATAGCAAGCTGATGTGACCCAGGCCTGGACTTTTAGATAGCTTATTAGGACATTTAGAATATATTAGAATGTGTAACTATTTGTTAAATAAGAGTTCATGCATCACATAAGAGTATAGGTGCCAAGTGTCTAGCATCATTTCTATCATTTACTTAAAGTAAAAAAGTCAAAAGACCCCCTAAAACTGAAATTTTTTTAAAAACTAGCTAAATGCCTAAAGTAAATTTCCTAGCATTTTCTGAATGTCATAGCTTTCTAAGAAAATATGTGTTGCTTTTGTTTTAAAATTATTATTGTGCTATTGCTATTATGTTCCAATTACCATACAATTTTTAACTATATGTATTATAAATTCCTTGAAAACAAATAGTATGTTTCTGAATTTCCACACAGCACATAGTAGGTATTCAGTAACTATCTCTGGTGTGTATCTGTTTTGGTAAAGATAATAAGTTATCAAAATGCTTAGTTATGTACTTCTGGACTTAGACACCAAATTTTGCTAACTCAAAAAATAGTTTTCCTTCTCCCTCTGCAATCCACCACCCCATTACGACCTCTATTCTTCGGTCTATATGGTCTTCCTGGCCCCCAGCCCTATAAAGTTTTTCCCATAAATAATATCTTTTTTGGTTAGCAGTAGAAAAGAACTCCAGTTAAATCCATGGAATATCATGATATTTTAAATATCTCTCAAATAAAGATACATTTTAATATGTCTACTTCTACCATAAGAGAATATTTTAATGTAGGAAATTGACAAAGGAAACACTAAACATTTCATTTAATTTTCTTCAGAACTCTATTAGAGATTTTGGTTGAAGTTCTACTGGCAACTTTATCTCTTATTTCTACATTTCGGCAAATGAGAGCTCCAATCACCTCTGGCTCCACGTGATCTACCTGGACTGTGGCTCAGGAACCAGAGTAGTCTAGTTACCTACGCTTCCTCAACATCCATTTTATAGCTAAAAGCCACAATTCTGGATCATAAAACAAATGTCTTTCAAGCTTTAGGCTATAAAATTCTTAAAGAGATGGTAATCTTTTTTGTCAGCTTAAAAAAAATGCACACATATGTGAGCACACACACACTTTTTAAGATTTTTTTTAGGCCTTAGCAAACACTGAACATCAACCAGCTTTAGATTGTCAGAAATATTACTTCTTTTCTTCATTATTTTATCTCTTCAAAGTACCAAAGAAAATGTTCAATGTAATAAACAACCTGTGTGTTAAAAATAAGTCTTTTTTTTTTTTTTTGAGACAGAGTCTTATTCCATTGCCCTGAGTAGAGTACAATGGCGTCAGCCTAGCTCACAGCAACCTCAAACTCCTGGGCTCAGGAGATCCTCTTGCCTCAGATTCCTGAGTAACTGGGTCTATAGGTGCACACCACGACGCCCGGCTAATTTTTATGTTTTTAGTAGAGATGGGGTCTCGCTCTTGTTCAGGCTGGTCTCGAACTCCTGAGCTCAAGCAATCCTCCCGCCTTGGCCTCCCAGAGTGTTAGGATTACAGGTGTGAGCCACCACACCTGGCCAAAAGTAACAGTCTTCTATTTTATCCTCAGATATGAGCCAAATTCTATAATGAAAGTGTACTTTTAGTCCTGCACAAACATCCAGCTTTTACCCACGTAATCTGAAAAAAAAATCGAACTCAACAATTTCTGCTCAATAAGGAACAAGTAAATATAAAAATGCTTATGTTACTCATCGGACAAAACATAACTGAGCATCTTCCTGGTGGTGGGTTCTGGAGATACAAAGATAGACCCATTGTGTCTCACCCTTGGGGCCTCCCAGGTTAGCTCCTGGTCTATAGACATGAAAACATGCAACTATTATTTTTATAATTATCGTTATTTACAATGCAATGTAATAAGCCTCTATCATGGAAGCATGAAGAAAGTACTATGATAGCACATAGGAAGAAACAACAAATTTTGCCCAAGAAAATCAGGGAAGGCTTAGAGGTGACACTGGAGCTAGCAGCTAAGCAGGCATTTGCCAAGTTGGGGATGGGTTCCAGAAGGGTATTGTGGGCAAAAGGAGTAGCTTGTGCAAAGGCCCAGGGCTGAGAGTGTCCAGGGAGTGCAGGGTGTTACAAGGATGGCAGTTCTGTACTGCAGGATGGTTAGGTAGGCAGAGGCTGAGTCAATTATTAGGGGATTTTTAAAGTAAATATTCTAAAATGATAAGAGATGCTATCTCTTTTTGGTTTTTTTTTGTTTTTGAAACAGAGTTTCCTTCTGTTGCCCAGGCTAGAGTGCCATGGCATCAGCCTAGGTCACAGCAACCTCAAACTCCTGGGCTCAAGTGATCCATCTGCCTCAGCCTCCCGAGTAGCTGGGACTACAGGCATGCACCACCATGCCCGGCTAATTTTTTCTATTTTTAGTAGAGACAGGGTTTTGCTCTTGCTCAGGCTGGTCTCAAACTCCTGAGCTCAAGCGATCCTCCCACCTTAGCCCTGCAGAGCGCTAGGATTACAGGCCTGAGCCACCGCGCCTGGCCTAGGGATGCTATCTTGATTCAGCCCTTCATTCACTTATTACAGGGAATGCTTCAATTTATTTAACAAGTTAAAAACAAATGCAAATTATGCACATTTAGAAAAGATAGCTGTAGAACTATGTTCTAACTAATGAAATTATCAGGAAGTGACAATTCCTGCCACATCTTGGAAAGCAGATATTTAACACTGTTTTATGCTAATTTTGATAAGGGGGAGGGCAGCGTCAGCTACATGCAGTAGAATACCAAGAGTATGGAATGGAAGGATCTGTGAATACCATAATGCAATCAAAGCTGCCTTCTATTTCAATATAATTAGATTTAAATTTTGAATGAAAGTGGCTTAAAATTATAAATTAAAAACCTGTCTTCTGCCTTTCTATTTATTTTGTGATCTATAAAACTTGCAATTTACTTAGAAAAGGTACACTTCTTTAAAAACATACAGTATCATTAAATCTTTACAACAAAGTAGCACTGCAGAAACACCCGGTGAAAATGCTAGCATTTTCTAATCTTCTGCTTCTTCATAAAGCTCTTTATAAGGTCTCAGATACAATATTAGTATTATTGCCTCCGCCATGCCCATCCCTTTACCTGGCTGCTCTTACCTGGAAGAGTTTCATTTTTAAACATGATCAGATGCACAAACAGCTCTTCATGCACTGCTGGAGAAATACTGTCCTCCTCCATCCAAATCCCCAGCACCAGATAGCCTTCGCCACCTCACCCCTAATTATGCACCTACAATCTAAACGTTGCCTTTTCATTTAAACTCTCCTCCCCAGCTCTCTGCCCACACTGTGTCCTCCTCTTTGCTTACATGTCCCTGTGTCTTGGGTGAGAAGTGGAAGCAGGAAAGACAAAAAGCAGAAGACAATGGACTAATGGACTAATGGACTAATGGACTGATGGACTGATGGACTGATGGACTGATGGACTCATGGACTCATGGACTCATGGACTGATGGACTGATGGACTGATGGACTGATGGACTCATGGACTGATGGACTGATGGACTGATGGACTGATGGACTGATGGACTCATGGACTGATGGACTGATGGACTGATGGACTCATGGACTGATGGACTCATGGACTGATGGACTGGGGAAAGAGGAAGGCTGGGAGTGGCAGCAGGACACAGGGAAACATGGTTCAAGGTGGAAAGAATCAGGGAGGGCAAGAGAAGTTAGAAAGAGGACAAAGTCAGGAGGGACACGTGAGGAAAGGGAGCAGGTTAAGAAGGTGAAACAAGTGTAATGTAAGTGAGAAAGGTCCTTGGGGACTCAAGTCACTGAATCAGACTTGGGCGCCAGAGGGACTTTGAGAGAGCTTTAGTCTTTGCATGCTTGTCACATGCTCATCTTCAGGCTCGTAGATTTTTAAGAGTACATTTTGCTGTTAATAAATTCTGGGTACCAAACTTCAGTCTTGGGCCAGCATGAGAATACAATTTCAAGTCAAACATAAAGCACGATTTATTTTTCTCTTAGAACCAAAGTGTAGGTTGTTCAGTTATAAGATCCCCTTCCCCACCTTGTAAGCCTTTAGAAATCTAGGTGCAATCATAATTAGTCGTGAACGTGTAACTTCAATTTTAATGAAATCTGCCATAAGATTCATCCATGATCTTCTTTCGCAGTTCCCTATTTCTAAGGTAGCTCTGAGACCAAACAGAAACTCTTTGTATTCATTTTATTTCCCTGGTTAGGTTTTAAAAGCAGCTACTCTAGCTGCTTAATTATTTTGGCACCTAAAAACAGGTAGAGTCCGTCCGAATGCTTCACACCATCTTCCTTCTCGGTAAAAATGAGCCCAATTCAATATGACCAAAGGCTTTCCACATCAACCCACAGTATGATTTTTTTTTCGCTTTGAAGTTTAGATGTTTCTGGCGAGGACCCACGCTACTCACAGGCACAGCTGATGTGCTCTTGGCTGCCGGCATTCAGAAAGCTGTCTGAATGGGTGGCACCGAGCCACAGCCACTCCATTGGACGCTTCCCCAAGCACAGGTGCCAAGGAACCATGAGCCGAGGCAAGCAGGCAGTCTGGGGGCACTTCAGGCCCCGTCCCCTAGACTGGGGTCTCCCGAATGCCAGGAGCACAGCACAGCATGAATACATTTTTTCTTCTTCACTCGGGTTACAGGGCTGGCTGGCTAAGATCACCCCAAAGGCAGAACACTCTGCCCCAAACCAGTGAAACACTTCACATTGTTCAGCAATCCCCTCGTGGGGTTGAAATAGCTACTTACAGTCTTAAGATTTACCTGTGAGCACTACATATAGAGTAGGGTGACAAACTCAAATGCCCACAGAGGCCAGACAGGCCACATAAATGAGAGAAGAAGACAGGGTACAGAATAACCAGGGAAGCCAATGACTCTGGTTCAGTCGGGGGCACATGCCTCATCTAGCCACCAAGCTCCAGAGAACAGCTACTGTGTAGGAAGCCTGATACAGTCAAGCCAAATCTGATATTTTTGCTTTTTGAGAGAGAAGCCAGAAATCTGGATTTTTGGGTAAAATCTCCAAAATTTTAAGTATCAGTAACTAGTTAAATTAAAGTAAAACACTATACAGCCAAAGAAAGCATGTTCTTTTGCCAGATTCTGCCTCTGGATTATCATTTTGCAACTTCTGACACAGAGAAATTCTAAGCTTATTGGACAAAATTAACACCTTCTTTAATTGTATAAGTATAATATAAAAGGAACAGAATTCAGATCATGATAATGTTTGGGGCCCCATGAATGAGGCAGCAGTGTAAATGGTGTGAGGAACTCAATAAAATCATTTAAGGTACATAGTTACTGAGTCATATTATTCCCTGGCCCTTAAGTGAATTTATTTGTATCTTGGATGTCAAGACTTGACTTGTTCTAAAACTTCTCACACTAGTTTTTTCAGCATTGAAAGTACTAGAACAGTTTCTCCTTCTCACCATTCTCTGCTGGGGCTCAGACTAAATCTGGAAGATGATCTGAAGCCCAACCTAACTGGAACTGTTTTTCAACATGAACACTGTTCGTGCTGACTCAAGAAATCGGAGGAAAGCCCTTCTGCTCCCAGTGCCTGTTCGAAACCTGTTAACTCTCATTGCTGACAAAGGCTTTACAGGATAATCTGCAGTTCCAATTTACCTTTCATGCCTCTCCTCTTTGGAAACATGCTGGAGAAACAGAAGAATCACAGAATCTCAAATTTACAGCAAGCCTTAGACATCATTAGTTCTACCTACTGTCTAGTGGTCAAATGTCCCCAAGTCCTTGCCTGCCCAGAATCCCCGATCTCCCAGAGCAACCTGTGCTAACTCCAACTCCAATTCAGCAGCTCCAACCCTAGAAAAGTCTCCTTACACTGCAACAGGAACTCATCCATCGGTTCAACAAAAATGTATCAAATGCCAACAATATGACTCACGCTAGTTGCTTTAATACATAAAGATGAATAAGCTAGGACACAACCCACCCTCCCCCCAAAGAGCTCACAGAAATAATGTTTAAATTAAGATTAAACTTCCAAAAGGGAGCTTTGTATAAGTAAGTGCACCCAGGAGACAGGACAAAGCCAACCACTCAAAAAGCCCCGGACATAAGGCAACCTGTGAGAAGTGAATATGGTAATTCTTAAAAGAAAGGAAAGGTTTGACAGTTATGACTACTCATATATGAAACTTCCTTCAAAACTAACCTACCATCCTTTCCTACTCTGGGAGGGAAAGACAGTTGTCAAGTTCATTACCCACTATAGAAAAGGGGCAGATGTACTCACCCATAACCTCCAGATTCGGAGTATATAAAACCAAGGTCCATTATCAGCACCTGATTTCACTTAACAAACCTTTCCCTTTATTGATATCTGGACCCCCTTCTCTTATGCTGTCCCGTAAGCCTAAATTAGGAAAAAGATATTCTATCAGAATCATTCCAGTTCTTTCCCCCACCTCCGTTGCCCAATTAAAAGAAATTCTAGAAAAAAAAATTCAGACTATGTAGCAGTAGTTTAGGTTTGTGTGATGACTAACACTTGAGAAAACTTGGTTCAATGTGAATTTGGTCTTAAATTCTGTGGAAAGTTTTGTTTCTCCGGCTGAGCACAAGTGAAGATTTCCTCTGTTACCATGATTGGGATTTTTTTTTCTTTAAAAGAAGTTTAAATTCTGAGTCCTGGGTTAGGTGATTTACATCATCTTAAGCCTCCACCGAAATCAATCTCATTAACCTGTTATAAGGATTAAATTAGATAATGCATGTAAAAAGTTCAAATACAGAAAATATTTGAACTCACATAGAAAATGCTCAATAAATGCTACCTATTGTTGTTACTATTTTTATTATATCTATTGATCCTAAAACATCTTCATACATTCCCCAAGAATCCATATTTTTGTGAGTTCTAATGAACTGCAGATTGCATTTTGGGGTGGTGATTATGTCTATTAAAAATGCACTTTTATTTTCTCCATCATTCATGAAAACGTATTCATTGTAAAAAAAAAATATTCATTGTAAAAAATTTAAAAAGGAGGAAAAAAGGGAGAAAATCACCCATCCAAAGAACATATCTGTTAATATGGTATAATTACTTTCTGTGGTTTTTAAAAACACAAATGATTCTTTTAATTTAAAAATAACCTTTTATTGATATAAAAGCAATCATATGTATTGTAAAAAGGTAAAAAACGTAACCAAAAACAACTTGGTTTTCTATCACCAAGATGAATATGGATACCATGTTGTTGTATATCTTTCCAAATATTTTTCTAATACACAAAGCTCTAGGTTACAGTCATTTTGATTTTCCAGCACCTAACAATGTATTCATACACTGTCTTTGGTGTGGAAGGTGCGGCTCTACTGGCCTACCCAGGCGGAACTTCCAGAGCATCAATAACCACCGTCATGGGCCCCACCTGAGGGCCAGGCTCTTCATCTGCTTACTTGTAATCCCTACAATAGTCCCAAAACATACATTTCAACATCCCTGTTTGGCAGATGAGAAAACCAAGATTCGAAAAGGTCAGGTCACTAGTCCAAAGCCACAAAAGTTAAGTGACAGAGCTAAGTTTCTTTCAGTCCACCTTTGTCTGCCTCTAAAGCCTGTATTTTCTTCTCTTGTATCAGCCTAAAGTTAAGCAAGATTATAGATTCTATATCTGAAAATGACAGAAGAAGCTCAATTGATCCAGATCCTTATTTTGGGAACAAAGTAGTATGATTCTCATTTTATAAATGGACAAAAGTAACTCAACATTACATAGGGACCCTCTCCAGGGCTCAAGTGACTTTATCCTTAAATCAAGTATAATAAATACTCTCATGGACTCACACCACTGTTGCTTGAAGAAGGGAGGCATGCATAACAAAAGGCTTAGAAAATTCAAATTTTCTATTCAAATATAAGATATATAATAATAGTAATAACTACAATAATAATATATTGCTATGGCTAAATTTGAGTGCATTTATACTATGCAGGCACTATTTTATTTTATATCAATTAACTCATTTAATTCTCATACCAATCCTAGTAGGTAAATCCTATTGTTAGCGTCTCAACTTTACAGATGAGAACTGAAGCAAAGAGAGATTAAGAACATGCCTGTGGTCACTTGGCTAGCAGGTGTAGCCAGGTTCTGAAGTTCAGCAGTTCTGGCTCCAGGCAAGGCTTTTTAATTATTAATTCATGAAAAGGAGGTTCTTAGAATCCTTTACTTTCTCTTTTCTCACTTCTAAGGATGCCTGTCCCAGATCTCCAGGGAAAAAAATTCATACCAAAATTCGTTCTATTTTTTCAGCAACTTTTGCTGTTTCCAATCATACAATTTTCTTTATAAAACAATAAAACAATATAATCATGAGGTTATTCTGACAAACCTGTTGATTAAAAAAAGATTTTGTGCATTTCAGCAATATTATATTAAGCATACTAGGCGATTTCATAAGAAGATTTTAAAAGGGCTTATAATTCTTTTAAATATTGAATACTACTATTTTATTTTATTTGTTGTATTCTTTGATTTTTTTTTTTGTTAACTCATATGTGGGAGCTAAAAAGGTTGATCTCATAGAAGGAGAGAGTAGAACAGTGGTTACCAGAACCTGGGAGGTATAGGAGAAGGAGGAGTAAGTTCAAGTGTTCCATAGCACAGAAGGGTGACGCTATAGTTAACAATAATTTATTGCATGTTTCCAAATAACTAGAAGACAGGATTTTGAATGTTCCCAACACAAAGAAATCAAAAATTTTAAAAACGAATACTACTATTTTAAATAAGGTTCTCATTAAAACTTTTCCCTAATGAGCCTGAAAAATTATACCTTGCTCTTAAAGGGCAGACACTTCCTATTTTTAATAAATTTCAGTTCTGAGAAAAATACACCATGCAAAGGAGATAAAACTGTAAAGTAGATAACACGTATAGTTAAAAGAAACTCAGATTCTTCCCTCTTAAATAATGGTTCTTGTGGAATTATATAACATGTGAGATAGATATTGTTCTGTGGCTGTTGGTGAACATATTCCTCCCATATATGTTTATTTTTTCTCTCCGAGGCCTCATGCCCAAATGATATGCCCAAACTGTAGACATGTACTCTCAGAAAGTAAGCAGACAAAAATAGAATATGAGTCACAAATGTAGGCCACATATATAATTTCAAATTTTCTAGTAACCACTTTAAAGCAACAGTTAAAGTTAATTTTAATAATATACTTTATTTAACTCAAGATATCAAAATACTACAATTTCAACATGTAATCAATGTAAAGAAATTAATGAGATATGTTTACAATTTCTTATACTAAGTCTTCAAAATTTGTTGTATATCTTACCCTTACAATACATCCTAACCTGGACTAGCCACCTTTAAAATCCTGAATAGCCACATTGGCCAGTGTAGTTGTACAGAGTTTTAAAAGTATAATGAAGATCAGAAAATTGGCAGTTTATCACCCCCAATCACCAAAGCACTGGTTAAGGAGAAATGCATCAAGAGATTGGTAATTCTGTGCGATTTAAGAGGTACATGGTGTTTTAGTATAAAAGTCTCCTTCAACTAGAAATCAAGTAACAGCCCAGATTATAATAAGAGGACCCTCTCACTGGGAAGGATGGGGCATGCATCAGAATCCCTGCAGTACGTAGTTCAAAAAAGGAATATTCAATATTGTAATGCAATGCTGTATTTGGGGGAAGAGACTAGATAGACAGATAAGCACACAATTGTCAATATCTAAATAATAACAATCAATAATCTTGACCACGCAGAGGGAAGTGCTGGGAGAGGATGTGGGTAGAGCACTATTGGGGGGGCATGAGGTTCTGAGCAGCAGTGACTAAAACCAAAGCCCATATCAATTAATTCTCTCCTTTCTGTCTTCTCTTCCTTCCCACGTTCCCTGTCTCACTTGATTGAGGTCTATCCTCAGATGCCTCCTCCCCCGAAAGATTTTATGCAATCACCTGTCTAAAATATACTCACCAGCCCCCAACCTCCTTCAATCTATCCCATGACTATGGGTATTTTTCTCCCTAGCACCTATCACTCCTTGACACTAGAATATACATCTATTTATTGGCTAATTCGCCATTGCTCCCTCTGGAATGCAAGCTCCATGAGGAGAGGAAGGTAGTATTCTCTGCGGAACCCAGTACTCACACAAAGCAGGGCATCAGTAGGTTTTCAATAAATTTGTTTATTCGACAATGCTATGCACCCACCATCCATTATCAGGCATTGTGATAGGTGCAAAGAGGACACCCTCAGACTTGTGCAAACGTGGGGTCTGTCCTGGTGATGGGTCCTGAGGGCCAAAGGAATGCAGGCCAGATACTGCACACACATGATCTGGAAGTCCCCATTCACCCAGCCTGAGTCTGCTTCCAGGGCCTGCCAGACTCTGCCCCAGACACACCCAAGGCCCTGTGCAGTGAAGGACAGAGCTGGGGGTGAGCCGGGAAGGGGGCGAAGCTTCCATTATTCCAAGTGAGGAGATTCTAGCCTGGTCCCTACCAATGCTGGGGCAGGTCTGGGTACATAAGGCACCACCCTGGTCCCAAGCAGTGCTGTCCAATAGAACATGTAGTAGCAACTATGGAAATGTTGTATGTTGACACTGTCCAATCCAGCAGGCATTCACCACCTGTGGCTACTGAGCACTGGAAATGTGGTATGATCAAGGAATGGAAATTTTTAATTTTTGTTTCTAATTTCAATTAAAGACAAATTTAATTAGCCACATGGGGCCAGTATCTATGGAACATGACAGCACAAATCAAGTGGAAAAGAAAATCAATGACGACAATATCGTTTGCATTCGTTTCCTATTGCTGCTGCAAAAAATTGCTGCAACCTTAGTGGCCTAAAGCAACACAAATTTATTCTGTTACAGTTCTGGAGGTCAGAGGTTCAAATGAGTCTTCAGAGACTAATATCAAGGAGTTGGGAAGGCTCGTGCTCTCTGAAGCTCTAGGGCAGAATCCGTTCCTTGCCTCTCCCAGCTCCTAGAGCCTGACATTCCTCCACCTGGGATCAGAAGCACACTCCAATCTCTGCTTCGAGTGCCACACAGCCATCTTCTCTCCCGTGGACCCTCCTGTACCCTCTTATAAGGACCCTGTGATTACACTGGGCCCACTCAGATAATCCAGGAGAATCTCCCCACATTGAGAACCTTAATTTAACTACATCTGCAAAGTCCTTTTTGCCATATAAAGTAACATTCATGGAGTCTGGGATTAGGATGTGGACATCTTTGGGGGGACATTATTCAGCCTAGCACAGGCGATTGAGTGCTACTGAGAGAGGCAAAGAAGGATTTTCATCAGGAAAGTAACACGACAGGTATCATTCTGGTAGCAGAACAACAGGAGGGGAATCAGACTGGGGACAGAGGGACCAGGGAAGGAGCTCGCTACAAGGAAAGAGCAGAGGAGAAAAGACAAGCCTAAAACTAGTCAGTGGTGGTGGGCAAGGAGGAGAAAGGACAAACATGAGAAGGACTAAGCAGGTAGAAGCCACAGAACCTCCGGGAGGGAATGCTTGGCCTGAGAGGACATTGGTAGAAAGGACAAGAGTAAGAATTTCCACTTCCAGGAATTCCAGTTGGTGATTTAGAATATTTGTGTCATTTTTCTGTCTATTGATGTCACTTCAAATTGATTCCACCGATGCACCAAAACATGAGGGCATTTCCGCAATAAGAGTGCTGTATAAAAAGTTGGTCCTTCATGTAGGCACCACGGAAAACTTTCACCAGAAGTTCGAAGATGCGGATACTACGCTGTACAAGGAGCCAAGAGGGTAGGTCTGGCCTCCAGAGGTTTTGTGGTCATTTTACCTGAATGCCAGGTTTAAAAGGTATAATGCAAAGAGCTTGGAAGTGTCAAAGCCAGAAGACAGATCTGATGAATTCATCTTAACAGAGTATAATGATTAAGCCTGTAATTTGATGTCTCACAGACCTGGGTTCAAACACTCCTTTGCCACTTTACTGGCTTTGTGATCCTTGAGGAACCTCCTTAATTTCCTGAACACTAGTTTATTCATCTTTAAAAGAGAGATAATAATGCATATTATAAGGGTTAAATGATATCCTATTTTATGCCCAATACAGTGTAGATAATCAATAAAGGTAATTATTATTAGCAACAGAAAGCCTTGTTAGAAGAATCGTAATCAGAAAACCATACTATTCATTACTAATAAATCTAATAAGATTCCCTTAAAAAAAAAGAAAAGAAAAAAGAAAAAGAAAAACCTATATAAGTAAGGATTTCCAATCTGGATGGAAAAACCTCAGCAAATCCTTATAAAATAACTATGAATAATCTAATGACATGGCTTTAAATCTTCAGGATCGGTGCCAGCTGGATTGGATTTCTTTAGTTTCTATTCCAGCTTTAGCTTTTCCATGTACTTCATCACTGTTTTAAGGGGCATAGTAAAATTCACTCCAAGTTTAGTCAACTGTCCTGGCATCAATACTGAATTAGAAAAAAAAATGCACAAACGTCCTCAATTCCTGAAAGAATATATATGTTGCAAACTACATTTAGAGAATCAAAACTTATTTTCCCAATAACTTTTTTTTTTTTTTGGAATCAGCCACAGGATTAGGATAGATGGTATTTGGTTTTCTGGCACAGATGAAATTAAACAGATTGCTCCACATCAAATTTTGGGTCTTGAAGGGTCACATTTTGACTGTAGTGACAAAGTAATCCCCATCCTCTGGTAATGAAAAACATCCCATCCAGTAATTGACAAACTGTAAGATGGTCTATCTAAAGTGCAATGCCTTTATTTGTATTACCTGGGGCATAAAATTTCACTGACATAAAAGACAGCAATTACTCAATTTAAATAAATGCTTTAGATAAATGGGACAACTTTATGAATAGACACACCATTAGTCAGATACACAGGGAAAGAGAAGACTGGGCGGAAATTGGAGTTTAAATATAAGAAATTACCGAAAATCAGCACTCTGTTGATAAGGCTTATAGTAAGGTGTGGTGTGTAATTTTTAGGACTGGATTTCAAATTCAAAGTTGTGGGTTTTTTTCTTTTTCTAAAGTAACACTTGCAGAAAGTAAGTAAACAACTAAAGATACAGGCTGCCCGAAGGAACGCAATTTGGCCAATCAGGGCCTCCTATATGCAAACCTAATTACCTAGGTACCAAATTAAATGCTAATTGTCACTGTCCACAAACAGTATATTTTAAATGATATCCTCTGGACTCTACTTCGCCTTATTAAACTCTCAGTGAAGTTGCTCATAAGGTCAAGTCAATCCACAAGGACTATCAGTCATAGTTAATGGTCACTGTGAAAACCAGCCGGCAACACCTAAGGGACGATTTTGTAATTAGAAGCAAGCGTGGGACATGGCCTTTTGGTGAGGAGGGCTCTAATTCCCAGATGGTCCAGGGAGTGAAAGGGAGGGATGGGGAGTGAGCCGGAGCATCCAGGCAAGACAGCTGAGCGAGCACATCTGCACAGGGAGGGCGGTGCTCTGAGCACAGGGCCAGCTAACTTTCTGGGGCTCTTCAAAGTTTCTGAGAAGGAAACCAAGAGCCATTGGGTGCCAGGGTATTTTCTTGGAGCTGCCACTCACCTTATCTCCTCCCAGGCATGTTCTGAACCATTCTAGCAACAATTTGGGAAAACTCAGTCCCCTTAGCCTAATGCTATCCTGGTATAAATTTGGAGCCAGAAAAGAAGCTAGCGTCCAAGGTGTCAGAGAGGTACTCAGGGACTGCTCTGCGTTCGTTCCCTCGGATTGCTGTCCTCACTGCTGCTGGGGCGCCACGCCGCCTCGGGGGGCACCATGCCCCTTGTCCTCTGGTCCAAGACTCAGCACCACCAGGCATGTGGAATGGAGATGCAGGTCTGAGTGAGAAACCACGCCTGGAACTGTTTTACATCACTCGTCTCATTCAAGATTAAATCATGCACAGGGGAAGGAAAAAAAAAAGCAAATCTTCCAAAAAGAAAATTTGCTGAGAGGAAAAAGAACACATTAAGAAGCAACTAGACAAGTAACAAAGACAAGCAGACGGGTTCCGCAGCCCTGCCTCCAAGCACCCGCATGTTTTGCCTCACACCCATATGCTCACTCTCAGCTCCCATATGCTTTTTCTCTCTCACTATGAAATTGGGGGTGGGGTAGGGGTAGGAATGAGCACAGTTTACTTTGTTTCTGTAAAAGTTGCCATAGACCCCAAGTCTCCTAGAACATCTTAGACAGGGAATCTGAGTTGAGTAGAGGCCCAGCCGGGCTGTGGTATGCCCCTGACCCTGGGTCTTCTTTCTGTCTTCGCCCCAGGGTCAGTTACTACCTCTGGATGTTCCATCGCAGGCACAATCACGGGCTCTCTGGCTCAGTTGCAGACATTTGTTCCTGTTCATGGGGGTCTCCTGCCAGAGGCCTGAACCTGCACATGTGAGTTTGCCAAGGAGGTAGAAAGAAGCCCAGGAAGGTCACTGGTGCCAACCTGCCTGGTGTCCAACTCCTCGCCTGGACCGCTTAGGGTGACGGTAAGGACCCTGGCCTATCACTCTAGCAGGGTAGAAACCCGTCATTCATTATTCCCAGTGAAAATGTGACATGCCAAAATTCTGGGCCTTCAGATGTTCATAGCAGCAGTATTCATCATAACCAAAAAGTGAAAGTGACTCAAATGAATGGATAAATAAAATGTGTGCATCCATACAGTAAAATATTATTTGGAAATAAAAAGTAATGAAGTACTGGTACATGCTACAACACAGATGACCCTTGAAAACATCATGCTAAATGAAAGAAGCCAGACACTAGAAAGAACAAATATTACATGATTCAATTTATAGAAGTGTTCAGAACAGGCAAATCTATAAAGACAAAAAGCAGATGGATGAATGGTTGCTCAGGGCTGGGAGGAGGGGGAGAATGTGGAGTGATGGCTAATGGGTGCAGGGTTTCTTTTTGGGATGATGAAAATGTTCTAAAATTCATTGTGGTGACGGTTGTACAACTCTGAATACACTAAAAACCATTGAGTTGTACACTGGAAATGGTGAAGTGTATGGTAGGTAAATTATATCTCAATAAAGTTGCTGCAAAAAAAATATTGTGCCTTATTTATTGATCCTCAAAAGGCAAACATATCCTATCAATTACAGGAGCCTGGGAAATAATATTTTTAAAATAATTTTCCTGTTTCTCTTTCCATACATCTCTGGCATATGCTTCTCCACTATCCAGTACCTAATCATCTTGAACAATCTCTTTTTTTTTTTTTCTTTTTAAATGAGTTTTTCCCAGTGGGTATTGGTTTTTTCATAATCTTGGTTTTGACTGACCCTTTTGCCCCCTTGCATAATTAATGCATCCATATCTTTGAAAATCTGATAGAAGTTCTACCTAGTGCCTACATAATGGATCAAATTTTTAATGACACTTTATATTGTGAAAAATGGCCTAATGTTTTGGTCCATGAAGATCTATAAATGTCACACTAGAATAGATCCTGGTCATCTCAGATCTCCCCAATTTGAATACTGTCTCTCTGAGTCTCCCATTAACCTTCATCTGGCTCTGTGTGAGGGCCTGTATTGAAGCTGCTGCGGGTTGAAATTCATGTGCATGTGTCTCCTCTCCTAAACTCTGAGCTCCACAAGGACAGGAACCACATCCCAATCATCTGTATATCTTCCATATCGGACACAGTGCCCGACACACAGTGATAACTCTGCAAGAGCTTGTTAAATTGAGAAGGCTGTGCCATTGTTGTTCATGAATGATGTACAATCTACAAGTTAAAAAAATAAGCTCTTTTAATCCACAAATATATATCATGGAATCTTCACCGACTAAACCTAATGAGCAAAGATCTTCCATTTTATTTTATTTTTTGTCCACTTCACTTTCAGAAATGGTAAACTGAATTTCAAAAATTGATAAAATTGAGTCTAAAAAAACCCAAAACACCTTCCAGGAAGTCCTGCAGTCAGTCAAACTCATCTCAACTCTTACATCTTCTCCACATCCCATACCTATGAGTATCTTCAGAGGCTAACATGATGCCTAGCAAATAGTATACGCTCAATAAAAACTTGTTGAACAAACAATATGAAAACTGAGTTTCAGATTGATCATCACTATCCCCTCCCCTCTGCTTAATGTTTCCTTACAGTGCATATCACCATCTGATACACCATATATTTTACTTACTTATCTGTTTATTGTCTATCTTCTCCCCTCTGGAATATAATCCTATGAAGGTAGGGGTATTTGTCTATTTTATTCATTGCACTTTCCCCAGTGCCTAGGACACTGCCTACAACATAGTAGGCACTGAATAAATAGTTGCTAAATAAATTGATTGAATAATGCATTTTATAGAGAATCTCAACTATTGAAGTTTGCTGGTATTGAAGAAAGATTTCTAGTTAATCTCCTGGTTTATAATTAAACATTATCAGAATTTATAAAGTATGTTACATGTTTGTGAAATATCACAACATTTTTAGTGGTTCTCATTTCTTACAAACCTAGGCTGCCTAAGAGTATTAATCATTCTTATGTCATGCAAATGGGGCTAACAGACATCAGTGACTTGTCAAAGTCATGTTGCACAACCAGCGCTCAGTCATAACAAACTCTGAAGCACATGCTCACTTTTGGACGTGCCTTTTGAGAACACAAAGTTCTTTTAGGGCAGTGATTTATAATCAAAACTGTGGCTCTTCAAATGATTTTAAATAAATGGGTCCGGGCAAATTAGAAGAGAATTCTATTTTAAGGTTTTTTTTTTTTTCCCTATCTCAAACTCAAATGTCCACATGTAGCCCATTATTTTAATTCAAATATAACTCAATTTCAAAAAGAAAAAAGAAAATTAAGAAGATCATGTTAGTTAATATAGTGCCTGCTTATGAAGAGAACTAACATTCAGGATTATCTCCCTTTCTACCAGCTGGTCTTATTTTATGTCTCAATGGAATTTCTCTTAAAGTTACATTTTAACTTCTTTAATAAAGTAGATATTTATAATGCCTCCTACAAAGAGCTAGGCATGAGGCACTGAGTCTAACTAAATTAAGTATTTAAGAAGAAGGACCACAAAAAAATGATGAGTATGTGAGGTAAAGCATGTGTTAATTAGCTTCATTTAGCCTTTCACAATGTATACATATATCAAAACATCATACCCGGGTGCACTGGTGCATGCCCGTAGTCCTAGCTACTCCGGAGGCTGAGGCAAGAGGTCACTTGAGCCCAGGTGTGTGAGTCCAGCCTGGGCAACACAGTGAGACCTTGTCTCAAAAAAATAAAGAAATAGCTGAAATAAAAAAAAAAATAAAAAATAAAGAAATAAAATAAAAATAAAAATATATATATAAAGTATAAAAGCAAGTACATCATAAATATATTTAATTTTTATTTGTCAATTTAAATAAATAAAATAAAAAGCTGCAAGAGGAAAAAACATAAAATTGATAATTTTTAAGGGTTTAATTTTTGAAAAAGAAGGGAAAGAAGAAGGAGGAAATGTATTGACATTTGTTGATACTTTGCATATAACACCTCATTTACTTTTTAAAACAACCTTGAAGGTAGTTACTATACTCATTTCACAGATGAAATAAACTGAGGATCCAAAAGAGTAAGTGACTTGTTCAAGGTGCCAGAAACCAGGAAGCAGCAAGGCTGCGGTTCAAAGCTACACTTTGAACTGTGGCTGGAAAACCTTTTCAGTGCTTCAAATTGCCTCTACTAACACTGCATATTGCTTTTGTTTCTCTTCAATGAGGAAGAAAGGAAAAAAAATCCCATCAAAATAGAGCAAAGAATAAAAGAAATTTAGTCCAGAAATTGCTAGGCCAAGAAAGATTTTTCAGGAAAAGCAACTAATTATATAAACAAAAGGCTAAAATATTAAATTTTCTGTGATACTAATATGTTCATCCTTTAAGGCATCTTCCTAATAGAGATGTATAAATCTACATCCTTTGTCTCCTAGACAGGGGGAGAATTTTTTTTTTTACTACGGAGCTACTCTTAAATCACGGCTTATTGAACAAAATAAATAACAAAAAATATTTTTGCAAACTTTTATACAAGAAACATTTAGACTGACAGATGTGAGGGTCTGTACCAGCAAGATGACGTGTCTGCAGTGTAGTAAAAAGAAGTAGTGAAATGTCTTATATCATAAAAAATAAATGGTTGACAGTGAAAAAACTGTAACTTTTTCTCATACATTAAGAAGATTGGTCAGTGCCAGTTTAGGGCTCAGAACTAAGCCAATGATACAGTCCCCAAACACATTCACGCTGTTAACAACAGCATCACTGCTGGAAGTGCCGACATAAACCAGTTCTATGTTATTTTTTTAAAAACCGGGATGGCAGCAATAAGAATGAAAGCTGGGAGGAGAAAGTTCTCTTTAATAGTTTACACCCTTCCAGATGATGGGAACACGGACTTTAAACCAATCAAGAAACTTAAATGTAAGACTTGTGCAAAAAAGAATAAAGGAAAGATTTCAAAAAGTGGTAAGGCATCTTTTCCTTCTCTATGAAGATGAAAAAAACTGAAGTTTAATGAGATGATGTACCATGTCAAATTCTCCACATATGGCCTGCCTTCTGTCTCCCAAGCCTTGTGGCAGGCATCACTAATTGACAGCGGCATCCTTTCTCTCCACTTTCTAATATGGTCTCATCATTACTATCAACAGCTGCTAACAAGAAACCGTTAGGCTTTGGAATCACAGAGATCTAAGTCTGACACTCACCTCCACCACTTACTGGCTATATTGACTTCAGGCAAATTACTTATCCTCTTGATGTCTGGATATTTCTTCAGTAAAATGGGAATGACACCTGCCTTTGAGATTGTTTTAAAGATTAAATGAGATGATATACCCAAAGTATTTTTTTTAAAATGTTAGCATCTTCACCACCTTCTTCTTTCCCCCCTGTTAATTCTTAATCTAGCTTTACCCAACATCCCATATAGGGCTGTTTGTAAAGGGCTTAATCAATATATTTCCTATCCCCAAAGTCATGTAACCCAAATTGTGTTTGTGGCCCACTAAGTTGATCACTGTGGGGCTAACTTCCACGTGGTGTGCCAAAGGCATTCTACTTCCTACTCTCATCCAGAAATCAGAAGGTAGGCTCACTGCAGTGGGTTTTATTCATCCATCCTCATTTACCAGTTTTGGTTTACCAGGGCTATAGAAAGCAGAAGTGGGAGCCATGGCAGGGGTGGGGGAAGAGTGTGTGTTTAAAGTCAGGAGGACACAGGCCCTAAAACTGTCCCACATCCTAGATGATAAAAGACACTAAACACCTAGGCCGACAAGGTCATATTCTGCACGAGCCATAGGTTAGAACCTGCCCCCTTCCTACTCTCCATTACGTATAGAAAAGTTGGCTAGATCACATATAAGCTACAAAAACAACGGCAACAACAAAAGCAAAAACCGGATCCACCAAATTAAGGTATATTCCTTCTAAGAGATAAAACGTTTTCATAAGCTTTTCAGTTATAAGTCCGAAAAGCAGATTTTCCCCCATAACCAAAGCTTTTAAAGGAGAAAACTAGGAACATGCTGAGGAACTAAAGCATCCATAATCTTAAGAAAATTCATCTTCATCCCATTAACATAAACATTCTAAAAACGAGGATAAAAGAGAAATAAAAATTCTGATAAAATAAAAAAAAAACATGGTAATAGAAGCTTCCTTTTTAAGTTTAATCTGTTTTTTTGTAAGTAAGATATACAACACTCTTAAAAATATCTCCCCAAATTGGGGCAAGAACACTGCGCGAATTTTGATAAACAATTGTTTTCCAGATTAGTTTCACCCTTGTGGCTGCTGGAGCATCTACGGAACCCAGCACGCAAGGTGAAGGCAGTGATTGAAGTCATTCTGAATGGCATGGACTGGTGCATTCACTAACATGAATTAAATACATACCGTGTGCCAGGTACTCAGATAGGACACCCGAGATGAAATAGGGTATGAATGAATCCCTCCTTCCTGTCCGCCAGGAGCTCACCTCATCGTAAAAAATCAATCAGAGAACTGTCATACAATAGGGTAAGTGCCGAGACAGCAACACACAGAAAACTGCAAGAAAACACCGATGTGGGGCAGCTAATGCATAAAAGGAGGGGGTATAGGGCAGGGGATGCAGGATGGGTAGCTCCCTCTAGAAGAGACGACTAAGAAACATTCAGGAACAGGTCACTGTTGGAAGTCATTGATCCCAGGCAAGGCTTCCAACACATCTCAAATATTTCTGCTTATAGAATTTATAGTAATGTCAATAATTCCACGGAATGGAAAGGTTTGCACAGCTTTTATCACCTCCTCACTTGAAAACTCATTGGCTTTGGTTGAGATCGTGAGCTCTGGGTCAAGGGAGGGCACAGAGGGATACAGAGAGGAGAAAACCCTTCTCGAGACTGATAGGATGATGTCCAAAGCACCAACATGAGAGAAAGCCCCAGGCCTGTCACGAGGTGTCCACCTGGACACCATGGGCTGCACATTAAAGCCATCGTCACGCTAGGAAACAGAGGTGAATCCTAATAAAAGTGAAAGAGAAACAGTTGTGTTACACAAAGCACAAAAGGCTTGCAGTTTTTGCACAATTCCTTAAAGAAGGAGAAGTTAGAAAGAAAACCACACTCTTGAAGGGACTTTACAAAAGAATAAATCTCTCAGGATGAGGATTACAAGGGAGCAAGAATTGTCCAGTTTCATCTCTGAGTTTCTGTACATCTGAAAACATCTCCCGCTGAAGATGCTTTCTAAAAAGGTAAGTGGAGGCTGGGGGCTGGCAGCAAGGAGGGAGGTTATTAGGTTGAGGGCTTTATTCCTCTCCTCCTTTGAGAAGATACGTCTCTTTTTCAATAAGAAGTTTATTCACATTCTAGCCAGCTGCAAAACAGGATTGAGAGCCAAGTTCCTATTGCCAAAGTTCACTCTTCAAACCGGCAGCCTGAGGTCTGATAACCAGTTAAAATGCTCAACACAATCACTGCCTTTTGGTGGAAAACAGAGGCTCATTGTTTAGAGATACATTTTCAAGTTTAACTCTTCTAGAATTATGAAATTCAAAACAAGAGCTATTAGGTTCAATCAGCATCAGAGTGAAGGGAATTTTTTTGTGTTTTAGTTTGGATTCCTTTCTTCTTTTTTCCCCCAAAGAATAATTAATTGGATTTCTCTGGTAATGGCCAGAAAAGTAAACTGTCAGTAACTATGAGTGCTTACAAACTGAAAAACTTCTTCAAAATCATAAAATCCCATGTATGTGATCTATCACATTTCCAGAATATGTTATATCTTTTTAAATGAAAACAGCTGATCCAAGACTCTAGGTTTCCTAAAAACCAATGACAAAAAAAGCACTGATCCAGCAGCTATCATATAATTAAAGGACACTTATAAAAGTGGCATTGAGAAAATATTCTTCATTTGTACAAACAATATATTCTCTTATTTGGTATTAAACATATATACGTATACATGGAAAACTGTATGAGCTATGTTCATCTATTCACTCAACAAACGCATGTAAAATGCCCGCCACACACAGGCACTATACCAGGGAGGTATTACAGGTATACAAAAATAAATGCAACGTGGCTTGTATCCTCATGTAGAAAAAAATAAACCATAAGTATCCAAAGTTATAAGAACAGATATGGAAGTGATCATATTTTGATTCAATCAAGAAAGGTAGGAATGAGGTATCCTCAGAGAGACAGAGGGATGGATGAGGTCTGTGATGCTGAATTGTGGAAGACACTGGCTTCCCTACTCAGCAGATTATTCTGAGGGTAATGATGAGCCAGTGATGGTTTTGGTAAGAGAACAACTATCACTATGGCCAGAGGTGTTCTTTAGAAAGGTTTTTCTCAAATCACGACAGGAAAGGAGACTTGGCGGGAAGAACATTTAAGACAGTCAATTCATAAAAATTAGAAGTGGGACAACGACTGTGACTAAAGGAGAAAATGGAATCCAAGTCTTCTCCATTGTTGGCTTTAGATCATGAAGACCTCCATTTCATTACGCAATTTAGGGCAAGAGAAACCTGGTGGTATTTCCGGTTGAAATGATGCCTTATAATGCTATGGTCATGTCTGCAGAATAAAGTGGAAAAACTGTATGATCATTTCAGGAGATGCAGAAAAAAATCATTTGACAATGAAAATCCATTCATGGAAAAAACTCTCAGCAAACCAAGAATAGAAGGAAACATCCTCATCTTGATGAAGGGCATCTATGAAAAACCTATAGCTAATCTACTTAATAGCAAGTGCTCATTCCCTGGGATTAGGACCTCTTGTTGCTCTCAGCACTTCTATTTGGTGTTGAACTGGAGGTTCTAGACAGTGCAATGAGTTGATTCTAAAACTAATGGGGAAATACAAAGGACCCAGAATAGCTAATAATCTTAAAAAATAAAGTTGAAAGACTTAGATGCTACCTGACTTTAAGGCTTATTATAAAACTATCATACCGAAAGTATGGTAACAACATAGAGATACAGATCAAGGCAACAGAATAGAGTCTAGAAATAGAACCACGCATATATAGTCAATTGATTTTTTATAAAGGTTTAATGGGTAAAGGAAAGTCTTTTCAACAAATAGTGCTGGAACATTAGGTATCCACATAAGTAAAAAAAAATTGAACCCTTACCTAACACCATAAACCAAAATTAACTCAAAATGGGCCATAGACCTAAGTGTAAGAGCTGTAATATAAAATTAGAATAGAAAGGAGAAAAATTGGTGGGGCGTGGTGGCTCACGCTGTTAGGCCGAGGTGGGTGGATCACTCAAGGTCAGGAGTTCGAGATCAGCCTGAGCAAGAGCGAGATCCCGTCTCTACTAAAAAGTAGAAAGAAATTATCTGGACAACTAAAAATATACATATAGAAAAAATTAGCCGGGCATGGTGGTGCATGCCTGTAGTCCCAGCTACTCGGGAGGCTGAGGTAGGAGGATCGCCTGAGCCCAGGAGTTTGAGGTTGCTGTGAGCTAGGCTGACGCCACAGCACTCTAGCCAGGACAACAGAGTGAGACTCTGTCTCAAAAAAAAAAAAAAAAAGAAAGAAGAAAAATTTTAGTGAACCTGGGCTAGGAAAATGCAAATTAAAATCACAATGAGACATCATTACACAGTCACCAGATTGGCTAACATTTAAAAGATATCAATGGTGGTGATGATGTAGAGCAAATGTAAATCTCACAGACTGCTAATGAGACTGTAAAATGGTACGGCTGCCTTAGAAAACAATTTGGCAGTTTTTAAAAAGTTAAACATAGAACTACCACATGATCCAGCCATTCTACTCCTAAGCGCCCAAGCAAGACAAATGAAAGAGGATGTCCACATAATGACTTGTACACAAATGTTCATAGCACCTTTATTTGCAGTGGTTAAAAATGGAAACCATTCAAATGTTCATCAGTTAGCTCAATGGTTGCCATATATCTATACAATGAATACTACTGAACAAAAAAAAGAAACTAGTGATATGTACAACACCACGGATGAGAAATGTTCACTGTCTGAGTGGTTTCATAGCTGTATACACATCAGAACTCAGCAAATTACACACTTTAAATTGTGTAGCTTATTGCCAATTATACCTAAATAAACTATAAAAAAAGAGAAACCATTCATAAATCCAAACTAGAGATAATTAAGGGCAAAATTAGGATGGTGATAATGGTAATAGAAAGGAGAAAATAGAAACCAGATCTTTCCCATTATTATGTTGGCTTGTCTCTAATGTTCATCGTGAAGACCTCCATTTCCTAACGCAGTTTAGTGCAAAAGAACACGGGAGATATTCTTAGTTGAACAAGGCTCCTTATATTGCCATGGTGATTTCTGCAAAAAAGACTGAAGAGATCAGCTGTGATCTTTTAGGAAAGGTGTTGCAGAGGATACTGTGGTTCTGCCCAGATCACTGCTCTGGGAATGAAGCACTCACTCTTCCAGCAGCTGAGGGTGTTGGCTGTGGATGGCTCACAGCCGAGACCCTCCCCAGTAACTGTCCTTGGCTAGAGGGAACCACCTCACCCAAGATTCTGCTCCCTCCCTAGGGCCATCCCAGTTCCAGAGCTCCCCTGTGGGATCCACTCAAGCCTCTTAAGAAGAGCTATTCCCAAAGTACTACTCAGTGAACGACCTGCACACACATCTTCATGTTTCCCAGGGAGTTGTGACCTAAGACAGCTCCTCAAAGCAGCTTAATACAGAAAACTGCATTATCTTCAGTGGGTGAAGGCTTATGGGAAGATGAAAGATTGAAAGGAAGAATTTTCTTAAGTTGGTCAGAGAAAAGGAAAAGCATTCCAGAAAGTGCCATTTTCAATAGAGAAAATAAACTACCATTATCATACCTGACAGACAATAATCACCAAGCCCACTAAAATAAGTGTGCAAGCACCACAAAGCGATGGTATCCTACAACATTTAGACATCCCTAGAATAATAATGAGGGTGAGAACACTCTGAAGTTGCAGGCTCCGTAAGATAAGCCCTCTGAGATGGGGGAAGGTAAAAGTACCAGGGAGAAAATGGTTATTAGGGACTTAGCGGAACACCTGAAACAACAAAGAGAAGAGAGAGAGAAGCCTCTGGCCTCCAAGAAGAATCGCCCATTAATGTTAATGGCAAGAAAGAGTTAAAAGTAAAACTGCTGAGTCCAAATTTCTGTTGTCTGTCTTGGAAGGGGAGGGGTGGGCAAAAAAGGATGTCAAATAATAGGAAGAGCTGTATTTGTTTTGTTTCCTGGGGCTGGGGGACTCTTCCTGAGGCCTCTGCCAGGAAGTCATCTTTTCTGCCAGAATAACTGGATTTCATGAGAATTCTATCAGTGGCCCATCCGTGTTGCACGGTCAGGGAGCGGGAGAGGCAGCGCAGCCTACCTAGGAAGTGGGGCTTGCTGCCTTGTTGGGATGACAGCAGCCTGTGAGTCCATGGGGGAGCAGAGGGGGCACTTTGAGGCTCACTTACCCAGCACGAACCTGGGTTGCTGCCTGGCTCCTGCCTGGCTTCCCTTCCTAGCTGTTCTAGGGTTCTTTTATAAGAGCGACAGAATGCTGGTTAACACTGGTCCTAAGATTTCTTCCCTGTGCTAACACAGACAACTGTGTGCCTGCAGCTGCATGTCCACGAGCATGTCTGTGAGTAGAGCCAAACCTGTTTACACAGCAAAGCTGTCACACCCACTGCTGCTCCCGTGGCCCAACTGTGCAGCGGGGGCAGAAGCGCAGGGCAGTCACAAATCCATGTGTTCAATCCTAGCCCCCAGTGTGATGGAATTTGGAGGTGGGGCCTTTGGGAGGTGATTTGGTCATGTGGGCATTAGGGCCCTTACGAAAGCGGCCCCGGGAACTCCCTCACCCCTTCTGCCATGTGAGGCTGCACTGAGAAGACAACCATCTACGAACCAGAAAGTAAGCCCTCACTAGACACCGAATCTGCTGACACCTTGATCTTGGGCTTCCCAGCCCCCCAGAACTGTAAGAATTATATTTCTGTTGTTTAGAAATCACCCAGTCTATGGTGGTTTGTTATAGCAGCCCAAACTGACTATGGCAAAACCCTAACTTTGCCACTTACTACTCTGCAACCTTGACATATTACTTAATTTTCTGGGCCTCAGTTTCTTCAACTATAAAATGGGAATAACAGTACCCTTATGGAAAGAGTTGTCAGTATCTGAGGTAATGTGCCCTGAACATATGGTTGGCTATTACCGAATGAGACAAATGCTTACCACCCTTTCTTCCTCATTAGCCAAGCTCAATCCCAGCACCTAACATGTACGTATACATCCAATCGACAAAGTGCTACCTCTTTTTATCCACGTTACATGAACTCCCTGTAGTATCTTTACTGAATATAACTTAATATACATTCTTAGACTGTTTTACTGAGGGAATATTTTTAAAATGCACTCATCTCATGCAATTCATAGGCTTGCTCCCTATAGCTTCACATAACAACTATGTGCTGTTGGCACCTAAAAAATGACCTTATCATTGGCCCAGATCTCTCGGCTCAGATCTGTATACCTCATGGCCCATCAGGCATCTCCATTTTTTTATGTCTTCAGGCAACTCAAATTCAGTATATTCCAAACCAATCACCTTTGTCCACCTCCAGCCCCCATAAACTTGTTCATCTTTCTTTTCTTATAACCCTAGAGAAGAAACATAGAATAGTTGTTAAAAGTCTGGGCCCAAGAGCCAACCAGATTTATTGAGGTTCAAATCCTGGCTCTTACAACTTACAAGCTACATAACCTTGGGCAAATGATTTAACCTCCCTTTTTCTCAATTTCTTTAAGTGTAAAAAGTGGAGTAATAATAGTTCCAATGGAATGTTATGAGAATTAACAGGCTAAAACATATATATACTTGGATAGGGGATGGCATGGCTAAGAGCTCAATGAATGTTAGTTATTATTACTGTGAACTCATGAAGTGAGATGTAAAAAGATTTCTCTTTGATGACATATATTTCCTGTTCACCTTTGCATGATCAGCTCTTGGCACAGTGCCTTGCATGTATTAGACGCTCATTATATTTTTTAACTGAGAAAAAATTTCTGTAGTTTATTATAAAATTACCGTGAAAGAGACTGTCAATTATTTTGTGGCATGAATGACCATATATACAGAAATAAGTACAAAGAGGAAAAATGCTGTTTCTTCTGGTTCACTGGTATGCTTCCTTCCACCAGAGCATGAGTAATGCACAACTCACTGTGCTTCCCTTTCTGAAACCTTCAAGAAACACAGAGTTAAATTTAGGTCTCATTTGTAATAACTTAGACTTATCTATGTTTCCTGGTACCTATTAATCTCCCTAGTTACTTTGAAGGGGCCCTTTTTCCTTTCTTTCTTTCTTTCTTTTTTTTTTCAATGTTAATGCTTTTATTGGAAACTTGCTAGAATAATTTTTGGACTTATCCATTCATTTTAAAAAACCTGTCTATCTATGTATTTAGTGAGCACTTTCTTATGTCGAGCATTGTGTAAGAACAATAACGAGTGGATGAACAAGGGGAAGAGTCCATGCTGAGAGAGGGCACCGGGAGAAGAAACAGATGGAAGGCAGTGTGCAACAGTACAGAGGACCGGAAAGAGGCCAGGCTCGGAGAAGAAGAAGCAGCAGATGAAGAGTGTACTCACAAAGGGGTACGTTTCAGTGATGGTAATAATGGCTTGTTACGTTTGCTGAACAACTATGACACTCACTGCAAAGTGGAAAAAACTCTTCTGGTGATCTAGGCCAACTGAGCCAACCAATCAATCACTGGGCCCAACGATAGGACCGAAAGAGAACAATAGCATATCACCAGCAATCTGAAGCAGGGAACAAGAAAAAAGAATGTCATTTTATCTAACAAACTATTAACACATCTTCTAAATAATTTAAGATGGTTTGCAATAAAGGGTCATAAGTAAAATTTTTATTCACAATTATATACTTCATTTAGACATACTGTATATGTCGTTAAATGGATATGGCTAATTTAATTGCGGCGAAAGTCTAAATATAAGTCTCATTGTGTATAGTTATTTTCAAGTATGTCTTTTCTGTTTAATTAAAGAACTACAATAAGGTGTTTTTCTTAGAGTGTAAATAGCAATGTTGAGGACTACTAGAATTACCTCGATGCCCATGAAGAATTTTTTTCAATATGGTTACCTTCATCTCCTCTTCTTTTGGTGCAAGTAAAGGGAGTTAAGAGGGAGAGAGATTTACAGAATTGATGGAGTAGTTAGAAATGCACAGAATTTCAGGTTCTTTATTCAAAAGAGTTCCCCTCAGGTCATTATTAGCACACGTGTCCTCTTACTTTACACAGAATTCCAACATACTCAGAGATCTGATTCCCAAACCTATAGTAGAAATAACAAGTTAAACAAGGAAAGAGTCAAGAAGTATCAACAATGAAAGACAACACGATAATACATTCGCTAAGAAGAGCGGACAGAAAAACTGGAAAAAATCACAGCCAGGTGGGGCCATTCCATTCAACACAGAACCTAGGCTCATTGGCATCTATACACCAGAGAATAGAGTTAAAGCGTTTTCAGCAAAATTTAAAATATCAGGCAAGGAAAAGCTAGCAATATGCTAGAAAGGGCTTTCCTCTTAAAGGATCAACTCTCTTTTTTTTTTAAAAGTGCTATGTTAGGAGGAGGAGCTGTAAGCCTTTCTCTTTTAAAATACTAGGCTACATTGAGGATTTTTCAAAAAATGTTCACACATTTCACTGTTAAAAGACAGCTTTGGTGAAACGCATGTAAAATTCTGCAATGAAATCCCAATTACAATTTTAGAGGAAACCATGAGCTTCACCTCTTACGTATGTAACTTATCGCCATGAGCCGCAGATCAAGCAGTTCGCAGACATCAAGACACATTACTAGTTGAGCTGACTTCAAATCCAATGGACCTGACCGATATTTTTAAACCACAAGAGCCCTATCCTATCATCCAGGTCTCCAGTTTACAAAAGATAATTACTTCATTTTTTTGGCACGGTGACAAGAGCTAACAGCCATTCCTTTTTTTTATTCCAACAGAACGACAAGGGATTATAGTTAACCTCGGCAGTTGTACTAAACTGCAAACGGACAAACAGGAAGAGAAAACGTGTTTGAGGGAAAGAAAGCTGACTCATTTAATATATATTTATCAGGCATTAACTCTACCTCAAATATATTATTTACCACAATGAACTTTCATAGACCAGTGACACTAAATGATGCTGAAACATCACTTCCATTCAGAAACCATTAAATGTCTGACACTTGGTCTCCAGAGAACACGTGAAAGAAAAGAAGCTCTCATCTGGGGTGAACTGCCTTGATCGGGTCACGGGAAGGTAATGGCCAACTGCTGCCACGATGGGGCTAGCTGCGTCCTCGGGCAGCTCCACTCTCCATATGCCAACTATGCATAATTCACAGCGGATGCCACATGCCGCCTGACGCGGGTGCCCTCGCGAGCCTTTCTGGTGACACTTTGGGGCATGTTGCCTCTGACTATGATAATACTGGAATGCAAGAAACAAACAGAGGCACAAACAATTTCCCTAAACACTGTTTTTAAGCATATACTGTAGTTAGTGGTCTGCTAAACACAGAAGACAATTAAGAACAATTAGCCATTCAGCAGCACAACCACAGACAGTTCTCCTTGTGGCCTATATTTTAAACAAAAAGCCGAGCTTCCGGGCGGAATCCTCAACCATCCTGCAAACGAAGGAAGTATAAAAACTGCTTCCTATTTCCTGGCTGACCTCAACTCCAGACAGTGCTCCCCCACCCCATCGACACACGGTCCCCCGCCCCCCTGCTTCCTCTGCTTACACAAACACTCCTTGGTCATAGCTCCTCTGCTCAGCTTTTTCAGGGAGGAAGACAAGCAGTTGTACGAGAAAGACAAATCTGACAGAATAGCAGGTTGGGGAACAGAAGAGGGCAGGCTGGAGTGGGAGAGGGAAGGACAGTGAAAGTTCAGTAGTAAGAACTGGGAGGCAGGAAGAAAAAGCAGCTTTCATTTT
>CAUYSK010084372.1:0-10671 GCA_963575035.1 Avahi laniger
CAGCTACTTGGGAGGCTGAGACAGTAGGATTGCTTGAGTCCAGGAGTTTGAGGTTGCTGTGAGCTAGGCTGACGCCACGGCACTCGCCCCAGGCAAGAGAGTGAGACTCTGTCTCAAAAAAAAAAAAAAAAAAAAAAAAAAAACTGCAGAAATTTATTCTCTCCCAGTTATGGAGGCCAGAAGACAGAAAGCGAGTGTTGACAGGGCTGCATTCTATCCAGAGGCCCTAGGGAAGAATCTTTCCTTGCTTCTTGCAGTGTCTGGTGGCTGTCGGCATTCCCTGGATCGTGGCTGCAGCACTCCGATCTCAGCCTTCATCTGCACTCACCTTCTCCTCCGTCTGTGTCTTCTCTTCTCTCTGTCTTCTCTCTCTTATAAGGACCTTAGTCGTTGGATTTAGGACCCACTTGGATAATCCAGGATGATCACATCACAATATCCTCAACTTAATTATAGCTGCAAGGACCCTTGTTTTCCAAATAGGGTAACATTCAATCTTTTAACACGTAAGGTGGTAAGGCAGGTTCTTGTGATTAGGACGTAGACATATCTTTTTTGGGGTTATCATTTAACTCATTATAGAGAAGTCCCTTGAAGCATGGAGACTGAGATATTCATATGAGTTCCTTATACGAGTCCTGTTGACCCTGTCCTGCTGATTTAGTTCGACTCTAACTACCTGTGCTTCCTGTGTATAACCTTGTGTCTGCATGTCTGATCTCTTCTTATAATCTAGAGTACCAGGGAAGGCGACCTGACGAGGAACTTAAATGCCACAGATCAACCCAGAAGGGCAAAATTTTGCCATCATCAAATGGGCTGTCCTTGCCAAAGGTCTGTGTCCTCTCCTAATTATGCCACTATAAGATTGTTAAAGTTTGGCTCCCAAGGCCTTCCTTAGCAGGCTGAATCTGAGATGGGAATTACTTCGCTTAGCAAAGAGGATTAATATTTCATAACAAAAGGTAATTTACTCAATTGTATGCAAAAGAGGTGGTAGTAATGGCATATATAAAGCATACTTATTTTTGTCTATTGTATCATATGTTTAATTTCTATAAAAACACCAGTAGCTTTATTGAGTACGTTTTGGAGAACTTGACCACTTCCAGAATGAATTGAATTGTATTAATTAAATACACTTGACTTTGATGAAACTGAAACCTGATAGGCTTTCAAGGAAATGAGGCTTAGAAAGCTTTAGTGAATTTTAATAGATAGTGGATAGGATTAAATACAAGATCAAGCAGCTCTCATTTTCATCAATTGAAATGGCAAGAAGACACCAGCCATTCCTGCCTACCTGACAGAGAGGTTTACCTTTTAAGGGCTCATATGACCAAGCAAAGAGTATGTCCTCAGCCCCCCTGATCCTGGCCAAGAAAGCTTGATTCTCCCATATTTAGGACTGACAGTACAAATAAAACAGTAAGATTTTAAATTATCATAACAGGATGGAGTATGAGGTCAACAAAGTGAGATGAAACTGAATAGGGAAACACGTAAAATCTTTAATTCAGAGTTAATTGCAAACTGTAGGGTTGTGGATACCAGGCTTTGCAGTTATTCATGCAAAATTTGGGGATCAGAATAATCACAATCTCACACTTAACCAAGAATAATGGAGCTGCCTAAAATATTGACCTTGTCTGGGACTGTAGTAATAGAGGAATTTTTGCTCAGAGTATGGTCTAGTCACTGCTAAGATGAAGTTGGAAGCAACTTACATATTGAGTTTACACATTTCATGAGTCCCAGACAATTAGAGAATACTCCGGGTAAAATTTAGGGAGGGGCCTGGAAGCCATGGCATAGTAGGACTAGTTGAAAGAACTGGACATTTTTTCCGGAAAAGAGTAGATGTAGCTTAAGAAGGAAATAATACCTATTTTCAAATGCAGGTTGAGTAACCCTTTATCTGAAATGCTTGGGACCAGAAGGACTTTTTCAGATTTTGGAATGTTTGCATTCCGCATACCTAATCCAAAATTACGAAATCCAAAGTGCTGCAACGAGCATTTCCTTTAGAGCGTCATGTCGGTGCTCAAGAACTTTTGGGTTTGGGAGCATTTTGAATTTCAGATTTTCAAATTAGGGAGACTTGACCTGTATCTAAAGGGGTGCCATGGGAGCAAGGATTAAATATATTCTCTCTTACTCCAGAGAACAGATACAAAAATTTACACTGTATTCCTCAGCTCTTCTTTTGAGATAGATGAGAGAAAACCAGCTTGAATTAGTTCAGGCATCC
This sequence comes from Avahi laniger, assembly GCA_963575035.1. Taxonomy (NCBI): domain Eukaryota; kingdom Metazoa; phylum Chordata; class Mammalia; order Primates; family Indriidae; genus Avahi; species Avahi laniger. The sequence continues at coordinate 2,252 of CAUYSK010084372.1, forward strand.
ATCACAAAAAGCTTTTATAAGGACACAGCTACCAGCAGTTTCTAGGCTCCCAGCATGCTAAATTTGCCACCATAAAGGAAGAAAGTTCTTTCCCACCGTTGTTGTGTGAAAAATGGTTCCAAAGAAGAGCCCTGACTGGCTTGGCTTGGACCATGTGTCCACCTCCTGATCAGTTCCTGTGGTCAGTGCTGGCGTGTTGCCTTAGACAGACCAAGAGTCCACCCTCTGTGGGTTCATGTAAGACAATGGCCATCCCCATTCAAGACCCAGGTTGTAGAAGGCGAGGGATGAAGTTGACCAGAGAAAAGGACACCCTTTCTAGAACAGAGGGGTGCTGGGAGATGGGTAATAATTCTCCACTACACAGAGAAATTGTTTTGTGTAAGATTGGTTTGTATAATGAAGGACCATTTTAAAGCTTAGGACTTTCCAAGTATTTATCCCAGGGTAGCCCTTTAAGTGGCCATTCATGTACCTACAAAAGAGCATAGCAACAGAGTGCCAGGAACCCCAGGGAAACGGTGCCCTGCCATGGGTCATGCACTGATCTGCCCCTTTGTCTCACCATATGGCGCATCCTCTTGAGCCTGACATCTTTATCTCTCCCAGTTCCAACCAAGAGTCTCCAGAACATGATTCTGGTAACATTCACTGGTCACCTTGTTTTAGCTTTTCACATGAGACCTGGTTGCCAGGCCCTGTCCTCACCCCTCCTCAAACTCCTTACTACCCCTGCATCTCTTGCAGCTTCGGGAGTGGGTCCTCGGATAGTCTCTTCACACGCATGTGTTGCTCAGAGCTCAGCTACAGTCTTGGCGGGAACCCTTGGCAGATGTCTGGAGTGCTCTCTGTGCAGCTCTCTCCTCTCTGGTCCTCTGCCCTTGGACTCTAGCTGCCTTGGCCTCCCCAGAGTCTAAGCTCTGGCTCCTCAACTCAGAAAATCCTCTGGACTATATCTGGGCTCCCTCTCCCTGTGCATGGAGTTAAATCTCTCTTCAGGCAGAAAGCTGGGACAATCCTAGGGCTCACATTGTTTCCTTCCTAGTTCTCAGGGATCACTGTCCTTCATTGTCTATTGTCTTGGAAACCTTGTTCCATATATTCTGTTGTTTTAAAAATTTGTTTCAGGTGGGAAGGTAAATCTCATCCTTGTTACTCCATCTTGGCTGGAAGTGAAATTTCATAATCAAACGTTAATTATTTTTAAAAATATTCTCGAAGTGTGGCATGTTTTCCCTCAATCTCTTCCACTCTTAGGTCTCTTAAGCTCTCTATTAAAAGTCAGAAGAAATCAGAAAAACATTTTTTTGCCAGTTGGTTCAAGCCCCAGGATTGCATTTTCTCCAAACGAAAGCAAGTTTCTTTTCAGTTGACCACCTCTCCATCTTTCCCTACTCCTGCTTCCCTCATTCCAAATTAGTGCTTCTAAATGAGCAGTGTTTGCTGCTCACTTTAATCATAATAACTCCAGCTCAAAGGATGAACTGCAGATTGTTTTTTTAAAAAAACCTAGAGTTACAAAAAATGTCAGTTTTTATCAGAATAAAAATAAAACGTGTTATAGAGACTCAAGCAGTGGGAAAATGGCCATTATTCGCTGTGAAAATTGTAATTGTGTGGACCAGTGTTAACTTTAATGGCAAAGAAAAAGTGACACAGAAAGAGGAGGGAGTGTGGAGCCAGAGACATTCCTTCCTCCCTTCCTGCATTTATGCCTCAACAGAGCTGGGCTAAAACATTCTCTTAAATATGACCAGCGTTTCGATAGGCAGGAAAGCTATATGAAAAACTGGCGAACATGTTAATTACTTATCTTGTAATAACATCAATTTCTTAAAAGCATCTAATAAACTATAATTTTAAACAACTTTTAAATTTTCAATAATTTGAACTACGCTTTGCATTAAGGGCTTGCTTTCCTGTGTAGATAAGAATCATTTGTAATTAGCACATCAATTATTTGTATGTAAATGACTATTTCTAAAGTAACAGTGAGTGGTTCATTAACTTAAATAGTCTCCTCATTAATTTGTTTTAACCTCCCCGTTATTTTTTTTATATATATATATAGCACTTGTAAAAGTAAATTTCAGCTTGGGCCACTTGATGAATTATCATAAATTCTAAGTGAGTAAGGTCCAAATTAATGAGGCTTTACTATAAATTCATCTAGGGCGATAGTAGGCTGACTGTCCCGAGAGAGAGCAGATGTGCGGGTGGCAGGAAGGCCCCTGAGAAATGGTATTTATTGGAAGCTTACATGTGCCAGGCACTTAGCTAAGTGCTTTACATGCATGATCTCATTTAATGCTCCCAACAACACAATGATTTAGGGAATGCTCCTCATTTCAGATGATAACACAAAGGCTCAAAATGGCTTGATAATCCAACCGAGACGCACTTGTAAGAAGTAGCCATGCGGAGATATAAACCCAGTTCTGCTTAGTGACGAGGTTCCTGCTCTTCGCCACGGGGCATGTGGCGTGTCCGGGCCACCCCTGCTGCCCTAAGTGCCTCTCCCAGTCCACCGGCGCTAGCAATGTGTTTCGCCCTCTGCCCTCTCTCCCACCCAGCAGCCCTCCCAACTCCCCACCCATCCCTCAGCCTTTTGGGCCTTAGTCTCTTGGGGCTCATTCAAGCCCATTGCCAAAACGGAGACTCTAAATCAGCAGGGGTTATTGGCTATCGAACGCCATGGAAAGTGCTATGTCTTTTGTGAAAATGGCAGTTAAGCTTCTAAATAACAGCAATGGAGGATATTTGAGACGGTTTGAAAAGGAATTTTGTTGGCTGATTTATACCAACTTTTGAAATGAAATTTAATAAATCTAGGAAGATGTATGAGCCTTCCAGGGCTTGTTATATGAATTGTATGTAACTGATTTTTTTTTCCCCGAGAGAGCCTCCTATCAATTTTTTTCTGTATATTTCATGTATTCTTTGAAAATGAGCTCTAAGCATGAGAGTTCCTGTCTGGTCTCCTTTGTCTGTCTTGTTTCTGGGTAAATGCTGATCATTTCATGTTAGGTAGGAGTCTCTCTTGTAGGGAAGGGGAGAGGGGCCATGGGGTTTGGGAGACTAAGACGCTACTCTTTCCTGCCTTGGTGTGTGACTCTAAGCACCTCACATACTTCTTTGAAATGTAACCATAATCTGCCACCCTCTACTCCATCGCACCCCCCTCTGCCCCTTAACACACTTCAAAGTCGATAGGATGAAACTCTGACTCAACATAGCCAACGACTTCTCACAGAATCCATCCTCGGTCATTTATTCATTCATTCTACGGATGTTTACTGAGTGACTGCTAAGTGCCAGGCACTGCCATAGGCACTGGGAATACAGCGGTGAACAAGGCAAACAAAAGTCCTATTCTCATGAAACTTTTGTTACAATGGGGTAAGTAAACAAACAACAAACATGTAAACAATTTAATGTAAGATAATTTCAATTAACAACAGAAGCCATGAAGAAAACAAGAGTATAGAGTGATTGGGTAAAGTGAGTGGGCATGATTTTATAGGGAGTGGTCAGGAAAAGTCTCTCTAGCTTTCCATTGGAAGAACCCAAGAGACACAGGGACTAGCTAGTACAAAAGTCCTGAGGTAGAAATCAAGTTGGCACCAAAAAAAACAAAAAAACAAAAAAAACGCCACTGTGGCTAGATTACAATAAAAAGCAGTCCATTTTACGTAGGATCTTATAAGCCATGGTTAATGTTTTCAATTTGATTCTAAATGCAGTGGGTATTTCAGGTACTATTTTAAAAGAATACTGTGGCTGCCTGGTGAAGAATGAATTGTGAAAGAGCCGGTTGTTGTGCCTTAGGTGAGAGGGATCAGTGTCTGGGATTGAGGTAAGCAGGGACCATGGTAGTGATTGGTCAGAATCAGGAAATGTTCTAGAGTTACTGCTGATAGATCTTACTGATGCATGAGGTATGGGGGAGGTGAGGAAAAGAGAAGAATCAGCTGGGATTCTCCACTTAAATATCCATGTATAAACCAGACCAATAAACAAACAAAATTTCCAAAATGCTATAGAAGACTAAGACCTATACCAAGTTTCAACCAACTGAGTAATTAATTCTCTTCTTTCCGTTTCCTAACCGTACTCAGAGTTTTGTTTAGGCTGTTAATCCCTTCCAAGCTGACTTCATCTTCACCTCTAGGGGGTAGGTGATTCTGTGCTTGTTTCACTGTGATTATTTTAAGACACCTAAGCCAATCAGTGCATGGAATTTCCTTGGTCACAGTGATTGATTCAAAGGCAGACCAATCAGAGTGAAGCTTAGTAGTTGTAGGAGGCGATGCTCTTTCTGTGTGGTTGCATAGAATGGAGTGGGCAGCTCTGGTTGCTCTGACAGCCATCTTGGGAGTCAGCCCAAGGAAGAAATTGACATTTGAGGAGAGCAGAAGGAGAGAACCACTGACATCTGGATCTGAGCTCTATTCAAAATGTTCCTGAAGTGCTTTGTTACAGTCAAAGTTGGTTTTATATTGTTTGCAGCCCAAAGCATCCCAGGTGATACAAGCTGCTTACGTTTTCATCAAGATGCAAGAACATGATCTCCTTGAAATAGGGCAAGAAAGCCACTGAGAGAGAACAAGTTTGGGTGAGATGATTACTTAAGGATATGTGCCAGAAAGAAAACAGACTGACTTAAGGAAGGATTCCAAGGATACTAGAATTGCAATAGAATTAAAATCCCATTAGAAGCAATGAAGAGCAGAACTGACTTTGTGGAAAATTAAAACAGCAATACTTAGGAAAAAAACTTTTAAAAATATCCCCTACTGCAGAGCAGGCTTAAGGAGAGTGTTAGGTCTGGTGGAAGGTAAATAGGTGGCAAGAAAGTGGCTAAGAGTGGAGAGCAGGAACCGAATTGTAGCTAGGAACCAAACTATGACTACGAACCGTTCCCTGGTGGGAACATACATACTAAAAAGTTCCTGGTAACTTTTAACTGACCTAGAGCTCTTACCATCTAATTAGCATAACATGAGTGGAGTTTCGTGAAGAATTCTGGATAAAACACATGTGCAGAAAGGGAAACTGTTACATAACCTACCATGTTATGTAACCTGTCATGTGATCTGTTATATAACACCAACCTGTCAGTCACCCCCAAAGGCGGGAAATGACAACCAATCCTGCAACGGGAAAGGTGGGGCAAACTAGTGGGCTTATAAAAGGCAATATGTGCTCAGCCTCCAGCGTCTTTCTCCACACAGGGAGACTGACCCGTTGCACTCTTTCTGGAATGTATTTTCACTTTGTGTAGCTTCCTTCTGTACTTTCCTTCTTTCTTTTATGTGATAAACTGTATTAAGTTGCTCTGTATTTGTGATCACTCTGTCATCAGCTCAACTCAGTACCAGTACTCATTATTGACACTAGGAAGCGGGGGACCAGAGAACATCCACACAGATGAACGTCACAAGAATAGTAGATGTAGAAGACAGAGAACAGAGCTGTGCAGATATCTTCAAGTTACAATCCACATCGAGTGCAACAGAAGCAATACACAAGACAGTATGGAAGAAAACTTCCCAGAAATGAACAATCTGAATATGCAGATCACAAGGCTCCTCTCTTTCAGGAGATGGTAATGGAAAGTGCACCATGCCACTGCCTAGGCGGCCTAGCAGGAAAACAAAACAAAGTAAACCACCACACCTCCACCACCACCAACAAAACAGCCACGGCCAAAGGGACAAAAATCTTCCTGGCCTTTGACTTCTCATCAACACTAAATACTAAAATTTTTTACTTGGTTTCCTGTATGGAAAATGTTGTCGACTCAAGAATATATATGTTGGCCTGTTGTTTATGTGTAAAGATAATAGAAAGTTTTCAGATGTTCAGCACTTGGAAATTGCATAAAATCAGGGCAATAATAATAAATGCCTTATATAGAGTTTCAATTTCACGTAGAGTTATTTTGAATCTTAACAGATATGATCACGTAAAGCATTTAGAAGGGTGTCTTGCATATCTATAGGCTCTAAAAATGCTAGCTATTATTATTGATAATAATAATAATCATATTCCTATTGGAAAAATTGCTTGAAGATGCACATCATTTGATTACAATGGAACAAAAGTGCAAATTCAGGAATAGGGAATTCACTACACAAAAAAATTTATAAACATCAAAACTATTTAAACATATAACTAAAAGCTAGGTCCTAAATAACTCAAATTCATGAAGAAAATTAAATTATGATTATTGATTTTCATAATTATTTCAGAATAAAATATTTACATTTATTTTAATTTTTCTTTTTTCCCTAGCTTTCTTAAAATATAAATGGAAAATAAATTATATTGATGTAAGGTACATAGTGTAATAATTTAATATACATGTAGTTGTGAAATAATTACCACAATCAAGTTAGTTAACACATCTTCCACCTCACAGTTACCTCTCCCCCTCATTTTTTTTTTGTAATGAGAACTCATAAGATCTAGTCTCTTGGCAAATCTCATGTATATAATAAAGTATTAAGTATGGTCACCATGCCATATATTAGATCCCCGGAACTTATTCATCTTATAACTGAAAGCTTGTACTCTTTAAGCAACATCTCCCCATTTCTGCCACCCTTCTGCCCCTGGCAACTGCCATTCTACTCTCTGTTTCTACGAATCCAATTTTTAAAATTTTTCATATATGAATAAGATCATACAGTATTTGTCTTTGTCTGGCTTATTTCATTAAGGGTAATGCCTTCCAGGCTCATCTATGTTGTGGAAAATGACATGATTTCTTTCTTTTTTTTCAGGCTGAACAGTATTCCACTGTGTTTATCACATTTTCTTTATCCATTCATGGATAGATGCTTAGGTTGTTTCCATAATCTTGGCTGTTGTGAATAATGCTGCCTGAACATGGTTTGCAGATGTCTCTTTGACATACTGATTTCATTTCTTTTCTATATATACCCAATAGTGGGATTGCTGGATCACATGGTAGTGACAAATTCTCTCAGTGTTTGCTTATCTGGAAAAGTCTTTATTTCTCCATCAATTATGAAACTTAGTTTTTCTGGATACACTATTCTAGGCCGTCAGTTTTTCTGCTTAAGAAGACTGAAAACAGGGCCCCAATCCCTTCTGGGTTATAAGGTCTCCACTGAGAAGTCTGCTCTTAGCCTGATGGGTTCTCCTTTGTTAGTTAGTTGTTGCTTTCATCTTGTTGCTTGTAGAATTTTCTCCTTCATTTTGACTTTGGCCAGGTTGTTTACTGTGTGTCTTGGAGATGTCCTGTTTGCTATGAGTCTTCCCAGTGTTTGATGGCCATCTTGTATCTGGATGTCTGAATCTCTGGCAATACCAGGGAAGTTTTCCTCAATAATTCCCTTGAACAGATTTTCCATGCTTTCTGCTCTTTCTTCTTCTCCCTCATGGATGCCTAATTAGTATATTAGTTCACTTGGGTGATTGCTTAGTCTTTTTTATTCTCTTTTCTGCATCTTTGAATGATTGGGTTATCTTAAGAGCCTTGTCTCCAAGGTCTGGATTCTTTCTTCTGCTTAGTTTACTCTGTTGTTGAAGCTTTCTGCTGTGATTTGAAATTCCTTAAATGGCTCTTTTATTTCTTTAAGTTCTCTTATATCCTTTCTTATGTTGTCTAACTCTTTAGTGACTTTTTCAATTTTTAAATTCATTTCCTGAAATATTTTATGGCTTTTTTGTTGATTTTCAACTTTCTCTTCGATTCCTTTCATCTTATTTGCCATCCATATTCTGAATTCCATTTCTGTCATTTTGACAATTTCCTTTTGGTTGTTGTACAATACTGTAGCTGCATTGTGATTCCTTGGGGGTGTCAAATTGGTTTTTTTGTTGTTTTTTTTTTCATTTTGTCAGGATCTTTTTGCTGGATTCTTCTTACCTCAGTCCTCTTCTGTGGGATCAGAGCTAATAGGGTTGCAGGTCTCCTGTTCTCCTTTGCTGGGAATTCCCCTGCTTAGTTAGAAGAACGGGAGCTCCTTAAGTGGTGCTTTTGTGTCCTACTGTGGAATGTTGACCCAGCAGGAGAGGGGCAGGTGCTCTGAAAGCCTGTAGTGCAGTTGTTCTGTTTTGTCCCATTCTCCTACAATTGCCAAAATTCAGGCTGGTGCTGGATAATCTTTGTGTTGTTGGTGGATTGTTCCCCAGGTTGTTGTTGGAAGTTCAAGTTGGGGACTGGGTGAGACCCTGTCCGTGGAGGATGGTGTTGTGGGGTATTGCCCTGCTCAGGGTGTCCCCATAGAGATGACCATGGCAGCTGGGTGAGGCTATCTAGGCAGTGATCGTGGGTGTCTGGGCTGGGGGTATTTGCTCAAACCAGGTCCAGGTGTAATTGCGGCTCAAGGCTGGGGGTCCCCGGCAGGGTGTTGGACCTCATGGCTGTTACACCAGCCCAGCAGTAG
>CAUYSK010084373.1:0-79667 GCA_963575035.1 Avahi laniger
TTAATTTCTTTCTATTTTTGGTAGAGATGAGGTCTCGCTCTTGCTCAGGCTGGTCTCGAACTCCCGAGCTCAGAATGATCCGCCCACCTCGGCCTCCCAGAGAGCTAGGATTACAGGCGTGAGCCACCGCGCCCGGCCGAGTCTATATTTTAGATGTGAGGATTAAAATCACAAATATATTTTAATATAGAACTGCTCCTACAAAGCGAAAAATATTTTATAAACATCAGTATAAAATTATATGCAAGTAAATGATAAATTATACATTCTTAAAATAAGTCTGCCAGAGCAGGATACTCAAATTCATATGCTAGAACCATTTCAATCATATCAAGCATTGATTTTCATATCAAACTAGTCATTTTCAAACATATGCCACCACATGCAACTTCTCAAGTTACCTTCTCCCGGGAGTGTGTGAGTTCTGCTTTGGTGTTCTGTACCACGGTTTGGAGTCTCTCGTTCTCTTTGCAAAGCAGCTGCTGTTCTTCATTCATCAGATGATCCAGCTTGTCCCAGGAAAGCCTTTTCTGCTGGTTATGGAACCCTGATGGATGGGTGGCTATTTCTGGGGCCCAGTTCTTAAGAGAGAATTGCGGAGTTAAGTAAGCCTCACAACAAGCTGACGGGTAATTTCTGTTTTGAGAAAGGTACCGTATTTACCTAATGACAATTCTCAGTAAGTACCTTTAAACCTTCGCCTTTGTCTTCTAATGAAAGTGAGTGTATGTATATCCAAATATGAATAAAACAATATTCTTGGAGTTTGATTTTAAAAAAAGGTTTCAAAATTCTATGTTTACAACGGTCTTTGGCAAAATAGCCTCATCAAGTCTGGTAACAAATACGTCTGTAGGGCAAATCCCAGTTCCATCCAAGACCCAAGTGCATGGAGACTTAAAAATTGCCTGGGCAACATGGTGAGACATTGGTCTCAAAAACCACAAAATTCCACCCTTTGTTTCTGGTTGGGGAAAAAAACGTTATCGCTAAGCCCAGAAAATACTCTTTTGATGAATAGAGAACACGAAGGGAACTCTGAGATGCTGTGCCAACGTGAAAGCTTTCCCGAGCTAAACTCTACTTCCATGTGCACATATGCAATCATACCCATTTTTAGAATCCAAAGCACATATTGTCTGCACAATTAAGGCCTGAATTCGGGAATATGCTTTAAGCTATCAAAGTGATTTTTTGGATCTTGATAATGATTTAAAAAATTAAAAAGGTAACAGCTAAATAAGCCTCCTGCCTTTCAAGCTAAATATGAAAAAGAAAAAAGGTACAATCTCTTTTTGAGAAAAATGTCAGTCCAGAAGTAATTTTTAAAATGGAATCTATCTTATTTTTTAAAAAAAGTGTCACCAAGAGATAAAATAATTGAATTAGTGCCTACTTTTACTGTAGGACAAAATCTTAACATCTAGACTACAACTAACATCCCTAACATTGTTCTTAATTTATTTGCACACAGATTAAGCAGCATTGTGATAAAAGGAGACACTTTCTACGGCACCACCAGAACACATCAGCCAGCTGACACCTTAACCAGCTCTGCCTGGACTTTCTGGCGCCACAGTAGCAACCCATTTGGTAGCAATGAATTATCTCCTGAAATTCAGTACTATTGTTTTAAGCCATAGTTTTCCTTTTCAGCAGAAGTTTTACTTTTTTTGCAGCCTTGTTCCTAATTTTTGCAATATTTTTCTTAATTTTTTTAGGGTCATTTGAATACCAGCATTAAGAAAACTTTGAGTTTTATTACTACAAAACTCAGTCATGGTCTTCTGACTTGCTCAATATAAAAAAAAATGACCTGTTTTCTAGCATTATGGTTCCATTTATATGAAACAAACATCACTAACCTATATAAAACAGAGGGTACTAAAGTGGTTCCCTTGGTGCTACCAACTGGAGGAAACACAAGAGCGCCAGCTAGGTTCTGGAGATGTTCTATATTTTGATCTAAGTGATGGTCACACACACACACACAGATATACACATAAAATTTGTGTGCTTTACTGTAAATAACTTATACCTCAATAAAGAAAGAAATTACCTTGTCACCAGCATTCTGAAGTTTCTTATGTAAAGACATCACTTCTTGTTTTAAAGCCTCCTTTTCCTGCTGAGTCACTCGTAGGTCAGATTTAATCTGGGACATTTGCAGGTTTACCTTCTGCAGGGTATCTTCTAAATTCTGAACCTGCATTATGAGGACAATCTTACACCTCTACACAACCCTTGTGGTCTCACCTCTAGCATGTCTGGGAATGAATGAACAAGGACAAAAGAACTCCAAGGTCCCTTCTGTTTCTATTTCTATACCCAGCTTTCTTTTCAGCAGCTCTGTGGAAACCCAGGATATTATGTACATTTATAGGGTGCTAAATTTTATTTAGGACAATGATAAACTATGCCTGCAGCAAGGTATTACTGATATCGTCAGCTGGTAGATTTATCAAGTGATCTCTTACAGAACCAATGAGTGCCAACTGGCATCACAGAAGATGGTGTCACTGAATTTTGTAGAAATTGTGTTTTAGCCTATGGTGTTAGATTATAAAAGGCCTCTTAGTTGAAAACAAAAATATATACTTGTAGAATCCTACTGTACACTAATATTCCCATAAATTTCAATTAAAAAAATTTAAATTTATAAAAGGAATGATGATTGAGGTCTTAACTACAGTCGGGCTTGAACCTGCCTTAGAAGTCCTATTTCTAAATTAGAAATGAGTAATCATTTTTATATACTAGTCTCAAGCTTTCATAAGCAATCTCGTTAATGAACATTTGGGGAAATAGTATTTAAATTATTTTTCCATACTATAAACATATGTCAAATGTTGGTCAAATTGTATCATTCTGAGCCCTCTCAGGCCACTTCCACCTGAAACATTCTTTCCACCGGGATTTCTGTTAGAAGATATAGGAGAACACTGTGAAGATGACACAAGAATTGTCCACATACCTTTTCCTGTGAAGCCACCAGCTGTGACTTTAAGCTCTCACTTTGGTGCTCCCAAGACTTCTGTTCCTGCTTCATTGTAGCAATTCTGTGCTCTAAAAGATTTGATTTTGCCAACTGTTTCAGGAAGAGAAAAGAGGTAAAAGGGCATTTTTGCAAACAAATCTAGCCTTAATTTACATGCCTCCACTTATACTGTCAAGAACAAGTATCATCTAATTATGTGGTGGAACAGGACAAGGTAAAAAAAAAAAAAAAAAAAGAAGTACTTTTATGGACTCCCTGTTCTACCTCTAGTTTTCTTTTTTTGGGATTTCCCATTTTTCTTTCTCACTGCCTCATATTTTGAGGGTGGGAAATGGCAGGCTGGAAAGCAGTTAGAAATCTCAAGAGCCTACCATAGTAGGAAAATATGGAATACCCATTAAGGCAGTGTATTTGAATCTGCTAGAGAAAATACAATAGAAGAAAGAGTGTCTATGAAATAGATCTCAGATTATTAAAAAAATTCATATACAACAAACCATTGCTATATGTAAATGATTATATTAAGTAGCATTGTGATATATTAAAATGAGACAAACTTTATATTAGTGTATTTAATAATAATTATTAAACAACTAATTTAGATGCTGTCACAATCATGGCTTCAGGAGATCTAGGGTCACATAACGCCTGTGGAAACGCTGTTCAAGGAGACTGCAATAACGGGAGGCCCACGAGCACTCTCTAGAGAGAAATGCTCATTGTACGTGCACTATACGATGATGGTAAAGTCTTTGATTTTCATTACCTTATCCACACAGCTATTTAATTCTTCACTTAGAGCTTCCTTTTCTTTTAGCAATTTTTCGTTGTAGCTTAGAACACTAGAAATTTTGTGCTGGAAGTCAGAGAGATCAGGACATCTGTGCAGCTGTAAGAGATAAACAAATGAGCCCTCCCATCACATCTTATGGCTGTACGTATAGAGCTGTATTAATAAACGGGCATTTTCATGATGGCTGATATTTGTTTATCTGTAAATATTACAGAGGACATACAAACTCTACCAGACTATAATAAACTTTAAAAAAATGTTCTCTGCTGGTTTCTCTCTGCTCCCCAACTGACTGCTAAAATATCTGCTCAGACTCAACCAGTCATTGTTAAATAATGATCCTAGCTCCCCATTTTACCTTCAGGGTAAAATGACATACTGCCATTCTGTCACCAATTTAACTTGTACGCATGTAGCTTCTGACATTTTCTCATGCCTTTTTTTTTCCCAAAAAATATATTTCTTTTTATTTTTTTAATTTTTTTATTATTCCAAGGTATTGCGAGGGTACAAACATTCTAGTTACACTTTATGTCTTTGCCTCACCCAAATGCAGGTTAAAGGCGTGCCCTTCCTTCCCTTTAGTGTTCCCCGTGTCCTTTAGTGAAGGAATCTATTTTACATATTTTTTAGATTTGTTATTTTTATTTTTTTACTCTCTTCCAGATCCCCACTAAAAAGGATATAAAAGTGGTTTTTGAAAACCAGAATTGCATAAAAGCAGTTAAAATGCTGATCAACTGTGTCATAAATTACAGAGAATACAAAAAAAAAAAAAGCAAGAGGAATTTCAGACCCCTGTCATGAACTAGCTAGAAGTCTGTATAAGAAAATTGAACCAAAACTCACAGATAAAACCACTGCTTTCACCTGTAGCTGGCAATCAATCATCCATAGAAATGAAGGTTGATTCTCTGGAGAAACTGAGCCAAAAGAATGGTAGGGGGTGGGACTTAGAAATGGAAGTTCATTTCAATGGTATAGACTACAGCAGGAAGGGGAAACTGAGACATGTGAAGAGAGAAGTGGGGGGAACCGCAAATGCAAAGTTTCCAGTGTGATGTGTGTAGTGGGGCAATGCTGAATATGATAAATTAAAATTTCATTTAGCTAGCCCTGGAAAAACAGCAAAAGTAATAATTTTGGGAAGGTATAACTATGTAACTCTTTTTAAAATGAGAAAAACATTTAATGCTATATATTTCCCTCAAAAAACAGCTTTTTCTGTTTTGATATGAGGATTCTGAGTTTGGATAGAGCATTATTTACATTTTTAATTATTCTTTGATCTAGGAGCAATTAAACTGTTTGGGATTATTAGTTTAGTAGATGGGTATATGAGCAAAATATTTCTTATAAAGTTTCCTCTTTGGGGAGTTTTCTTTCTGGCCAAATACATGACTTCATTTCTAATTGTTTGATGATCATAAATGAGGAATATATAATATACCCTCTGTGGGGAATAACATCATAAATATATATTTGCATGTGTGTTTGTGCATAAAATATCGAGCTTGTTGACTCTATTATCTAAATCATTGTATGTGTTCTTGCTTTGTTAGTTGCTTCATCTTTCAATTTATGAAAGACACAGATTAGAAAATTCCTCTATAATTGTATTTTTAATTAAGGAAAACAAAATAAATGCCTATCATTGAATGATTGTTTAAATAAATCATTAAGTAATTATATATAATAATAATATAAAATACATAGTAAATAGGTTAATCATTATAAATGATAATATATACAGTATATGACTAAATAATCATATTCCAATATAAAGTAGCATAAAGCAGCCAATAGCAAAATTGACAGAGATCTTTTATTAGTATGGATGATACCAAAAATAGAAAGGTAAGAAAGGTTACCAGGCCCTAAATATTGCATAATTCTATTCTTGTTTAAATAAATATGTGTATATGCACGCACATAGTCATACACAGAAATAAGTTACACACAGAAATAAATTTGGAAGGATATGCCCCAACATGTTAACAGTGGTGGACTCTGATCTGGGAGACGCAAATGAGTGTCACTGTTTTCTTTATACTCCTCTGAGTTGGTCTGACTTCTGTAAGGATATCATACTTTAAAATCAAACAAAAAATAATAAAAACCACTTTCATTTTGAAAAGAAATCATTTGGAACATGTCATGAATCATGTTCCAAAGAAAAGAACTACTGCTTAAATTTACTCTTGGTATCCAAAGTTTCATAAATTAAACGGAGTTAAACATGAATTAACACAGAAAAAACTCACATTATTTGTTCTTGAAGATTGATCAATTGCCAAACACAAAAGTTAGTAAGTCATTGTAAGAGACAGGAAAAACAAAAGTGTTCTCCCTACTCTTAAACACCCCTCAACACAATAGTTCTGCTTTCCTACACACCAAGCAAGTTTGCAGGGGACACCAGCTGGGTGTCATCTAAATCAATTCAATTCTGACATCATCTACCTGGAGATAACATCAAATGGCACAAATTAAAGGCTCGGTCTTGAAGGACTGCCCTTCACTTCAGATGCCAGTCGTGAGTCCCAGCTTGTTTTGGCTATGTTTGTAACCAATAGACTAGGGCTAAAAATCAGAGGTTGCCAGGACCTCCTCCTTGGGTTCCAGTAATTTGCCAGGAAGATTCATAAAACTCAGGGAAACACTTTGCCCATTCTCCTCTTTGCAGTCTGTGGGTTGTGGGGCTGAAGTCCCAACCTTCTAATCTTACTTTGGTTTTTCTGGTAACCAGCTCCAACCCTGAACCTGTCTAGGGTACCCCAGCCACTGGTCATCTCATTAGCATGCAAAAGACCCTCTATCACTCCAGAGATCCCAAGGGTTTCAGGAATTGTGTTTTGGATTGCCCCTGGAATCAGGGACAGTCCAAAACCAAATGAATATTTTGTATTAGATCACAATATTTCACGAGTCAATACCTAAGAAAGAACTCTTTAAAATACCATTGCAAACCCTGCTATTTCTTGCAAAGCACTTGTGTCATTCAGTTAAATAATCCAATGTGCATATTCTCAAGCTGTAGCTTTGTTTATATTTTCTCTAAAGATATGTTCTGAAGTAATAAAATATATTTATGGTTACATTTGCCAAGTTGACCCTTAGAAATAAATAGTTTTTCCTTTTTTCTTTCCTAAAATGCATTAGAGACTATAGATATTTAGAGGTAACTTTTGTTTTGCTTATGTGGGTATTACATGATGCAATAAATTATTGTACTCCATTCCCATAGGAGTTTTAATTCTACACGTTGTTTACTTTGCAATAAAGATTTATTAAGTCATGCTAGTGTATATAAGCTTTACTATAGCATTTTTATGGCAAATCATACAATAAATTGTATTATTTATATGATTTTTATTTTCATACAATGAGGAATTTAATTTGAAATCTGTTCATGGACTTTATTTCACTGCTGAGGATATATTACCTGCTAGAATGGGGATAAGATATATGTTTTTAATTTAATTTTCTGAGCTTTTTATAGAGAATGCATTATAACTTTTACGTGGCATGTATCAGATTAAAATTTACTATTCCCATTCCATTTAGCAAAATTGACGAAGCCATATGGTTTCTATGTTCTAGTTCTATACCCCCATGATATGTTCTTTTTATCTCTTTTACCTCTTCGTTAGCACTCAAAACAAAAATACAGAAATTCTAGACTCTGAGCATCTCTGATCTTCTGTGATGAAGGACCCACTCCTATCACTCCTATTTTTGTAAAGTTTTTAATCTGTCTTAGAAAATAGGTTTTCATACAATGAATGACCATTTCAGATTTAAAAGTGTCAATATTCATGCTTCCTCAAGAAAAGAAGACCATTTTAGTGCATTTAGTTGATCTACAAATGACTTGTACTGACTAATGTATGAAACATCTTAATAAGAGCAAGGGTTTTATCATGAAAACTGTGCCAAAGTCGTAAGTCCAGTATCTATCATAAAGGGATTAAAGTCTTAAGTATTACACTGTCCTCTAAATTAAGGAAGTTGTCTAGGCTCAATTTCTAGCAGTTTCTGAATGTGATTTAACTGGATATTCAGTGATTAAATATCTTGTTGCTATCCATTTCAGGGAGGATTAACTCCATTTAAATGAATTCTCTTTCTCAATATTTATTTCGAATAATTTCCTAGACTGTCTTAGCTTATGTTTAAATAACTCAGGAAATTATTTCATGTGGAAAATCAAGAAACTTAAACTTCAAATTTCAGTGTTATTAAGCTTTTCTTCTTGAGCAATCTAATGATAGGGTGTCAGAGCTAGGATATTACCAACAACGGGAAGAATACATAATGAGTCTATGAATATGCAAGATAGGAGAGGGAGAGCTGATTTAGAAATCATGGGGCTCTACCTGATCTGCTTTTCCTTAATTTAATTCTAGCAATAATTTCTGCAATGCCTATCTATAAAATAACCTCATCAAAGATGAGTCAAAAACACCTCTTTATATCAGATACATTTTATTAATCAATTGTTTATATTATCCTTATTTGTCATGCTGCTAATATGCAGAGAATCCAGCCAAGATATGTACTAGGGATGCACACTTACAGGTACCTTCCTTCAGATATTCTGAGTTGAGAGGATTGACATTTTGGTGACACTCTCTTTATCATTATTGTCTTTTTTAGTGATATTTTTAAATTTAAGTGTTTTTTTAAATGGGGTAAAATATACTAATACATAACATAAAATTTATTATTTGAATCATTTTAAGTGTACATTTAAGTGGAATTAAGTTCATTCACATTATTGTACAACCATTACCACCAACCATCGTTAGAACTCCTTTCATTTTCCCAAAGTGAAATTCCGTGCCCATTAAACGATAACTCCCCATCCTCCCCTACTCTCAGCCCTTAGCGACTATTATTCTACTTTCTCTATGAATTTGACCCCTCTTAAGCACCTCTTTTAAAAAGAATCATACAATGTTCACCTTTTGTGACTTGCTAATTTCACTTGGTATAATATCCTCAAAGTTTAGATATGTTGTAGCATACTTCAGAATGTCCTTCTTTATAAGACCAGGTAATATTTCATTGTGTACATATATTATATTTAGCTCCTGCATTCATCCAATGTTTACTTGAGTTGCTTCTGGCATTTGGCTATTATGAATAATGCTGCTAAGAATGTGGTATACAAATATCTCTTTGAGTCCCTGCTTTCAAGTCTTTTGGGTATTTACCCTGAAGTGGAATTGCTGTATCATATGATAATTCTATCTTTAATTTTTTGAGGAACTGCCATACTGTTTCGACAGTGGCTATAGCATCATACATTCCCACTATTAATGTACAGGGCTTCCAATTTCTCCACATCCTTGACAACACTTGCTATTTTGTTTTTTTAATTTGTTTTGGGAAGTTTTTGGTACTAGCTATCCTAGTGGGTTTGAAATGATGTTATAATCCTTTTAAGAATGAACATATTGAGAGCAGTCTGTTGAAAAAACACAGTAGGTCAGCCTTGGCACCTTAAATAAGAAATAGTTTCTCCACTTTTTATTTCATTCATATATATATATATATATATATATCATGAAAAGTAGCACATAGAACTACTTAAGCAATACCAAATATTTACCAAATATTCTGAACCTCAGATTATTTCATCCATTCTTTCAACAAGTTGTACCAGGGACAAATTTCCCCAGGAAGTGATAATTAAGCCCACACTTGAGTGAATACAGAAGTTAGCAAGAAGGTAGGGAAAACTAGAAAATATTGCAGATGTTAGAAGCCAGCTGCATCCAAGTGCAGCCAGAGCTAGGTGAAAAAAAAAAGAAAGAAGCCAACTCCAAAACTACATTCCACCATTCCTGATAGATTCTAGTACCCCGGCATTCATTTGTTCCCTAGGACAATAAACCAGGCAGTAAGTTAGAAAAATGCCTCACTGGTTGCCTCAGAAACTTACTTTTATGCCTAAAGAAAATTTACAGAAGCATACTTGATCCCATTGGTTTTGGCATTCACATGTTAATCTGGAATTTTCTGGCACAGGTGTCATAGGCCCATGTGCAGAATTACCTGCTGTCTCCCACAATCCATGCTTGGCTAGAGTTTCCAGCGCAAGAGGCTCCCACAGCTAATGTGCTGCGAGAAACTGTATCTACCCTCTTCCTTCATCTTGGAAACACAGGGATCATGAAGCTTCTGGGTAGAGACACGTAGGTACTGCAAAGGTGGAGCCAAGCATGTCTCCAGAGTGGAAACAGATATTTTTACTCGGCGCCCCTGGAAGATGAATGCCAGCTCTCACACAGAACATGGAATGAGCACTATGTGTCACAAAGAGTTCCCTGCAAGTACCAGGTGCTGAGGAAACAGCCTGGGCAAAACCCTCAAAATAAAGAAAACCCAACTCACTATGGAATACAAAATAATTTTGTATTAGTTTCCTAGGCTGCTGTAACAGAGTACCATAACTTGGTGGCTTCATACAACATACATTAATTTTCTCACAGTTCTGCAGTCTAGAAGTCCAAAATCAAGGTGTCAGTAGGGGTGTATTCCCTCCGAAGGCTCTAGGGAACAATCTTTTCTTGTCCCTTCCCAGTTTCTGGTGGTTTCTACCAATCCTTGGCATTCTTGGACTTGTAGCAGTCCAATCTCTTTAGCTCTATTAGTACACACATGCTTTCCTGTGTCTGTGTGTCTCCACATGACCTTCTTATAAGGATATCAGTCCAGGCCAGCCACAGTGGCTCATAACTATAATCCTAGCACTCTGGGAGGCTGAGGCAGGAAGAGTGCTTGAGATCAGGAGTTCAAGACCAGCCTGAGCAAGAGTAAGACCCATGTCTACGAAAAATAGAAGAATTAGCCAGGTATGATGGCGCGTGCCTATAGTCCCGGGTACTCAGGAGGCATAGACAGGAGAATCGCTTGAGTCCAGGAGTTTGAGGTTGCAGTGAGCTACAGTGACATCACTGTACTCTAGCTTGGGCAACAAAGTGAGACTCTCTTTCAAAATAAATAAATAAATAAATAAGGAAATAAGGACATCGGTCCTACTAGATTTGGGGCCCACCCTAGTAGGATATTACATCAACTTAACTAATTTCATCTGCAACAACCATATTTCCAAATAAAGTCACATTCTGAGGTTCCAAGTAGACGTGAATTTGGAGGCTATTCAACCCAGTATAAATGTAACCATAGAAATTCAAGCTGGACTATGACTTTTAATTTCTTAGTTTATCAAAAGGAAACTGGGAAAGCCATTGAGGGAGTTATTAGTTTGTGGTCTGATATCAAATGATATGATCTGATACGCATTTTCAGAAGATAATTCCAGCTCTATATTAAGAAGAGATTTAAATTGAAGAATCTGATGAGATAAGCCTTGGGTCAGATGCTATGTGAAAAGTTAATGAAAAGTCTTGTTTATGCCCTTTACATTCTAGGCATTTTTAAGAAAATGCAAATGGAATCCATTTCTAGTCATTTTGTAGTTCACTGAAAAATTCATATTGCCAAAAATAAGGAATTTTCCATTCAGGTATAGTAACAGTAATATCCCAACTTTATTTATTTGTTTATTTATTTAGCTTCTCCTTTAGTAAATAAGTACTAAGCACTTATCACATGTTAATCAGTATGCTCAGCACAGAGGGTGCAATGGTGAGAAAAAATACACATGTTCTTACAGACAAATGGGTATACAGTAACTATTATCAAATAACCACAAAAACTAAATGTGTAATTTTAAAGAAGTACAGGAACCATGAAGATAAGGTACAAAGTACTTATAAGCACATATAAAATGCAAATAGTTTTCTCTGTGTGGTTTGTGAAATTGCCTTATAGTAGGAAGTTTGATCGAAGTTTGTGCAAGTGTGGTAGACACAATTCTAAAGAAGGCTTTCCAAGACTCCTATCCATGGTCATTTAGACAAACACAAATCTAGTATTGCTATGAAAGAATTTTGAAGATGTAATTAAAATCCCAAGTCAGTTGATCTTAAAATACGGAGATTATCTGGGTGGTCCTGACCCAGACAGTTAAGCCCTTTAGAAGCAGAGAGCTTTCTCTGGCTCGCACCAGAAAAGGAAGTCAGAGAGATCCGAAGCACCAGGATTTGGCACACTGTCGCTGGCTTTGAAGATGGAGGGGGCCATGTGATGAGAAATAACGGTGATTTCTAAAACTGCAGTCCCCAACCCCTGGGCCACGTCTGGTATGGACGTGGCCTGTTAGGCAGCACTTGAGCTCCGCCCCACCCCCTTCCGTGGAAAAATTGTCTTCCACAAAACTTAGGAACCAGGGTCGCGCAGCAGGAGGTGGGCAGTGAGCTGGTGAGGGAAGCTTCGTCTGTGCATACAGCCCAGCCGCTCCGCTCCCTAGCGCTTGCTCGCATCACTGCCCGAGCTCCCAGCGCCGTCCCCCACAAACCCTCCCTCCCTATCCCGTGGCAAATTGTCTTCCATGAAAGGTCCCTGGTGCCAAAAAGGGTGGGGACCACTGGTCTAAAAGATGAAAGTGGCTCCAGGCCAAGACCCAGCAAACAGGGACCTCAGTCCTACAGCCATTAGAAAGTCAATTCTGCTGACAATGTGAGTGAGGTTGGAACAGATCCTTCCTGAGAGTCTCCAGAGAAGAGCCCAGGCAGACAATACCTTGATTTTGGCCTTTTTAGATTCTCAGCGGAGAACCCAGTTGAACCATGCTGCCCTTCCCGCACACAGAGACTGTAGATAATGAATGTGTTTTAAGCCTCTAGTTTGTGACCATTTGTTGTGCAACACTAGAAAAGTAATACAGTAGATAATTGAGGAAGGAAGTGAATAATAGGTAACTAATTTAAAGAATTAATACACTGAGATGTCTTAGGAATTGATTTACACCAAAAGGACTTGAAGTCTCTGCTTCATTCTTGGGAACTCACTACAGACCCAAGCTCATCCATTTGAAGATGACACAACTACAAATTTCTTCCTTATAATGAGTTGACAGATGCCTTTCTTTAGTTTCCAGCTCTGAATCCTTGTTCTAAGCTGGAGGATTGCTGAGAGTTATCATGCTCAAAGACACCCACTTAGAGTAAGAAATCAGTTTCATACTGTTGTAAATAATGACAGAAGTGATAATGGGACTTGCATTTGTTAAACTACTTTGTGAAGTCTCTTCCTATAAAATAAAGCACTGGGTTCTCATAAGGTAAAAGTGTCCCTTTTACATTTGAGGAAACCAGATCAGAAGGGTTAAGTAAGCTGCCCAATACCAAACAGCTATTAAGTGGTGGAGGCAGAATGCAATGCACATTTGAATTGCTCGTTACTGTATTGTCCTTCTAGAAAAGGTTAGAGCTTTCTGGTTGAGTAGTTTTCAGGGAATTAGATAAAGTGGTCCATTTAATCATTGATCAGAACTTTTATACAGAGGGATCAATGTTTAAAGGGTTTTGTTATTTTTGTATTGATAATTTCACCCAGTTAAAATTTTTATTGTTATCATAGGAGGTTATATGTATTTCAGTAAAGGTTAAGTCATGCTCTTGAGGTCCACTGGATTGAAGAACATTTCCCAGTCATAAGAGATTAGCAATTCCAAAATAGAGAGACATCTGGGAGCCATTTAATAAATTGATTTTTTCAAGTGAAGAAGATAATAATGCATTCAATTTTATACATAATGCTTATCCCTTAATTACTCTCTGCATTGTTTTAGTAGCAGTACAAATCTGAGTCTTTTGCTTTTTGGAGGCCATATATTTGAACAAGTTTATTCTCTATAACTATTATTATTTCCTATTTTACAATTGTAAAACTGTATACACCTTGTTTTGTCAGTTCTGTCTGGCCTAAGCACTTTTAATTCCTTGGGTATAACAGTCTCATTATTTTCTAGCCATCTTTAAAAATTGTTATTTATCTGGGGATTGGGCATCTTGAAAAACTAAAATTAACTCCTCATATGGAGTGATTTTAGTCAGCTTCTACTTAAGCAGATATGAAATGCCTAATCATTTACTGTGAAATTTGTTCATAATATGTATGCATATGATGTGTTAATTTATTTGAGTACAATGAAACAAAAATGAAAAGAAGCATCAGTTTTGTTGAATTTATAGGATCCTCATTTAAAAATACAGCTTATGTTTATTTATATCTTCCGATGATGCTTAAGTCTACAAAAAAATGGAAGAATCATGCATTTGGTGTGCCAAATATTATATGTATAAACATATATATGTTTATATTTTACATGTTTTACATAGTACATGTTTAAACATATATTCCTTGGTAGATATTTCCCTTCTCTATGCCTCTGTCTAGCCAAGGGATAGAAAATAGATGTTATTCTACCTGCCACCTCCAAATATTTGATTAGTAGTATCTTCCTGAATGAAAACCTGAAGATCATTCTGAGTGCAAGGCCTTGTTCAGAAGTGAAAAATGTTATGCTTAGTTATCAAAAGCATTATGGGCACAGAGGGAAGTGTTGGTACCCACACCGTGTGCCCACGATTTCATCTTTTTCATCTCCCTTTTTGGAAGGGAGAAATTAGGTGTGGATGTTGTGAAAAACTCTCCCTCATTCATGATTTCTAGGTGTCCCAGGCTGAGATGGGGAGATCCCTACCACTTTAAAATATTTAAATTTATAGCCAATGTACTGATTGCTTTACATAGACTAACCCAATTAATCCTCACCACATCCTACGAGACAAATACCATTGTTATTTAATTTTATAAATAAAGAAACAAAACACAGAAGGTAAGTAATTCATTCAATATAACAATGCTAGAAAGTAATAGAGCTGAGATCTGAACCCACACAGTGTGTCTTGCGCCCTCTGTCCCCTACTAAACTGAAAACATTCAGTTTTTCAATAAAACATTTACAATCTTATTAAAAAACATAAAAAAGTCAAATTGGTTTCAAATGCAATTTTGGTGAGAACACCATTTAAATGTATACTATTATCCCATTTCAAAACAATAGCAAACATTTCACAGAACATTTCATCCAAGTATAGCCATGGGGGTCAACTTCAAAGCTTTTTTATGTCTATTAATGTCAGCATTGCATTATTATTGAACTTGAAGAATTAACTGCATACTCTGCCACTATTGTTACTCCTCCATTCCACTTCAGTATGCTTCTTATGACTATAGTACTACTTTGCTTTGGCTTATAGTAGTATATGGTTTTATGATTATTATAAAATACTGTTTTTCAAGGGCCTCTTCTTCTTGATATTGTCCTAAAATGAGTAGGAGAAACAAGCACAGTTCTTGTCGTTTTAAACTATGGAAATTTTGTTTTATTTAATTTTTGCTTGAAATTCTAGAAAGGACCATTTAAAATGTATTAAAAATATAATGATGTTTTCTTTCCTTATTTTGAGAACTCTTTGCAAAGATAGTAGCAGTTATGTGCTCTGTTGGACTGATATTTACAATTCACTGTGTCTACCATTGCCTGGCATTTGAACAATTCACTCAAACATCTACCCAAAAATACTACTGAAGCTTTATCCTAATCAAAGTAAGAGTGATAGAATTAATTTTCTAGTTTTTTAATTTCAGTAATTGTGAACCTGGATTTATTCCTATTTCCTGTTAGCTAAACTCCTTTCCAAGAGTAAGGTCTACTTTATTACTCTCAACTCCAATTTCTATTGACTGTATGAGTTATATAAATAGTCACACCTCCCAAGAATAGGTCTATCTGGACGCCAAATGGATTATCAAAAAGTTCATCCTTATTTCCTCTTTCTCTGTCTCATTAGTGAAGGAACAGGTAGGTTCTATGCTTTCGGCACTTGTAAAGCTAAGCACATCAGGCTCATCGGATTATGGGTTTTAGATATCTGTTCCTGAAAAGTAAGTGTGAGCAATCACTTCCAAGATAGGAAGCCCATATAGCGCATGTTGTAAGTGGGAGACATGGTGGCAAAATCAAACATAGCATTCCAGAATGCTTAGAAAATGAAAAAGAAATGTTATTCCTAAGTGAAAAAGAGTTGGTTTAAGTTTCAGTTTTTATTTACTAGATGGTGATCATTTCCAAAACTATTTTATTCCTTGTGTTTGTAAAGGAAGTGACACCTCTATGGACACATAGGTAGAAGTAATTAAGTCAGAAAGGACATCTATTTGAAAATTAATGAATATTATTGATGACCACCAGGAGAATACATGTTTGTCATCTTTTCAACCAAAGAGAACTTTGTAGATGTTCTTGAACATTGATGGGAAGATGTATTTCTTGGAGGAATTGGAAGGCTCATCTTAGAAAGTAGTTAATGCAACTAGAATACTATTAAACTACCACCACTAATGGCAATAATAATATCAATATGAATTTATTGAGTTGCGTCTCCATGCCAAGGATTTTACAATGATCATCTCATTTGATCACCCAAGAAATATGACATAGATACTATTTCAGTAATCCTTCAGTATCTGATATCCACAGATCAGTTCCAGGATCCCTGGGAGTACCAAAACCTGAATACTCAAGTCCCTTATACAAAATGGTGTAATATTTGTATTTATATTTAGTTATAGTATTATAACCTACATAATTTCTCCTTCATACTTTAAGTCATCTCTAGATTACTTATAATACCTAATACAATGTAAATGCTATGGAAATCAATTTTATACTGTATATTTTTATTTGTATTATTTTTCAATTATGACTTTGTTATTATTTATTTATTTATATTTCAAATATTTTCCATCCATAATTGGTTGAATCCACAGATGTGGAACCCACAGATAAGAAAGTCCAAGTGTATTTTCTGTTTACTCTCAGGTAAAGAAACTGAGCATAGAGAGATCAAATAACCTGTCCAGAATCAAATAGCTAGTAATGCCAGAGCCAAGCTTCAGACACAGACAGGGTGATACAAAACTGTTCTATGTTTTCTCTTCACCCCATACTTTATTCCTCTGCCTTCAAAGTAATGATCAAGCAGAAGTGCTTAAAGATCCCAGAATTAACGAATATGGCACCAGGATTTATAAGCAAATTGGACAGCAAAGGAGGTACACAAGGGTAAAAGATAGGATTTCTGGAAAATGTCTTGGCTGCTAACCAGGATGAAATGGGAAGTGACTGCAAGTTTTTGAGGAGAGGCTATGTGCAAATGGAACTTCATGTTCAAGATAACATGAGTAAAAGCATACAGCATATACAGAAAATGTGCAAGAAATTATAGTGTCACTAAAGTTTAAATAAGTCTCCAAATGAGTGGTGATCTTGAAGTTTCTCATCCAAACTCTCTCTTCAATCTACTCTCCAAGAAAACCAGAGCTACAGAGTAATTAAAGCAATCAGAACAGATTTTAGTTCCAATGGGGGAAAGATACCTCAGTATAGAACTGGGCTCAATTCTGAATGGATAACAGGGGATTTATAGCCAAGGAGCAAGGTGTGGACCAGTGGATGAAAAATTACTAAGAAACATCAGGCTTAGGGCAATATAATGGTTAAAAAGCCCTGACAGGATTCTTGCTGAAGGCAGGCCATGGTGGTCAGACATTATGTGGGGGTTAGTGGGGGATTCTCTCTAAATTGGCTGAACAGGATTCTTCCTAAAACTGGATGTTAAAAGACAAACATGGAAGCCCAAAGGTTGTGGTCTGGTTAGGAAGAGAGTTCAGAGGAGCCTCACTGAAGTATAGTCAAGGAGAGTGTCTTCCTTACTACCTTGATTAAGAATCAATTCTCTTAATTATATTTTTTTAAAACTAGATACTTAGCCTGCTTTCAATATTTGTAATGCCTTGTACAGAAGCACACTTAAAAATAGAAAGAATATGCAAATGTCGGGGCTCAGAAACAGTATCCCAAAATACGATACGGCACCTTGGAATTTGAGAAAACAGCAAAAGCAAGAAAATCTCTCTGACCTTCTCCTTCCCTTCTACTCTAAAGATCCTCATGTGACACATGTCCTACCCTATACTCAGAGGGAAGAAATGTCACATGTGGAGGCCAAGAACAATCTGAACAAACAGGGCATGCTAAGTTCTTCTCAATTCATTACTATTAGATCATACCTTTATGTTCTCCAATTATATTTCTGCAGGACTGTCCATAAAAATATAGTTTTCCCTGGGTTTTTGAGTTTTTATTTCTGAAGGCTCTTGTGTCATGTAAAATTTATATTAAATACAATTATATGCTTTTCTCTTGTTAATCTATCTTTTGTTGTAGGTGTCTCAGCCATGAGTCTTGTGACAAGTAAAGAAAAGATAGTACTTTTTCTCCCCTATAATTTTTCGCACCCACCATGAGGCCCAAACCCACAACCCAGAGACTGAGTCTCATGCTCTACCACTGAGCTACCTCCCCCTACAGCAGTTTTCCCACCTACTGTAGTTATATAAAAATGCCTTTAAATGTTTACCAAATTTTTTTCTTCCATATCATATTTAGTGAAATTAGAAAAATATGTTGAGATGTAATAGCTTTCTTTACAAATGGCAGTATTTTACATATGTTAAAGTATGCCCCTGGTCAACCAACTAAATGGACTCCTGGTGGCTAACTAAGGTGGTCAAAGTGAAAACAGAACCAGGTGGCCATGGCGGGGTGAGGGAGTAGTCACGTACTCTGTTCTTGGAAAGATGCAAAAGTGTCACAGGACTTCCTTTTCTGCTATCAAGCCAAACCAGTTCTTGTTATTGATGCTGAGATAGGCTGTAGCTAGAAATTCCCCAAGTGAATACCCACAGACCACCTGACCTCAGCCAATAAAGAGAGATCTGTGATGTCTTGCTTAAAGGCCATCCAACCCTACCTTGCACATGACTTCCCCACATCCTGTAGCTTTTGCCTTATAATCTCCTACTCCTCAACTCCTCCTCGGAGCATGCTATTTGTTTTACACTGAAGGTTGCATCTCCCCAGTCTTCAGATTGCATTTAGAAAATTAAATTCTCCTTTTGCCTCCGTAGATCTCACTGATCTTTCCTTAACACATATAATGCATATTTTACTTATGCATCAAACATTTTAGCATTACACCAAATATATCTGACTCATTGTGCCGGAAGTTAGAATCAAAGAGTTAAGTTCCAATAGATTGCTTGGCATGGTTTTAACTATTTTTAAGTGAACTGAAAAATCATTTTGAAACCTATTGTCTCCACTCATTACATTAATTTATGTAAACTTTTTAAATTTATGTTTTTAATATGGATTTATAAAGTGATGAGCATTATATAAAATCTAGTATTTGATTAAAGTTTATGATCATACATTTAGTAGAAACATGTCTTCAAACGCTTTAAGAGAAGATTCCTGTTAAATAACCTAGGATGAAGTTGAAAAGATGGTGCAGTACTGTGGTAAGGGCAAAATGAAAAAAGAAAAAGAAAGTACAATATTATGTATCTCTTCTAAAATGCAGTTGACTAATAGAAGCAGTACAGTCAAGCGTTTCGCTAATTTGTAAAAAAGAAGTCTATCACAGATATTCTTGTTCATTTAAAAATTAGATTCAAAAGAAATGGAAAAAATGAAGGAATATAAATGACACAAGGGAAAGAACATGGGAAAGTCATTTATTAGGAAGATGATAATGGTTGCCACTTTTATAGTGCTTTATGCTCGGGAATTTCAAAGCTCATTAAGGACTTCACACATGTTGATTCACTTAGTCCTTTTCTTCTGGGACAATTAAAGGCTGTGGAGGTGTAGAACACAATAGAAATCACCACCACGGCAGGGGCCAAAAACGCAATCGATACATTCCGTGCCAGACCATGTTCCCAATGAGCAAGGTTACATTGTGGAATGCATACACCAGGTTGGCTCTCCCAGATTTCAGCTGAGCAGTGACGATCTCCCTAGTACATCTGGGATTGAAGATGGGAAGAAACTCAGTGATGAAGGAAAAAAAAATCACAATCAAGCATTAAGGCTAATAAATGATGAGTCTGTTGGGGGTATTACTTCCTTTTGTACATCTATTAAACATGAAAACAGTGGTTTGAAGTGGCCCCTTTTGAATTCTTACTTTCCCTAAATACAGGCACAAAGGAGGATCTCCGAGGAAGAATACTTCTCTCTGACTGCGATCATTAACTTCCAGTGTAGAGGCTAGGAGAAAAGAGGATTTAGATTTGAACTCCAAAGAGAATTAAAAAGTACATCCAATTTCCAACTCCCCCTGGGTGGTTTTGAGCAATGAAAAACTGTGGCGTTTTACAATGCCAGTAAGTATTAATAAGCTTAAAGGCTCGCTGAACTAAAAAAGTGAAATATTAAGGATCTCCAGAGGAGAGCTTAGACCAGTGCATTTTCACTTTGAAAGTTTACTGTCTGATGGGGAAACCACAAAGCTAATGATGATTGCATGCTCACAAAATAATTTAGGAAAAAGTACAGGATGCCCAACTGGTGGTAACATCTCTCCCTGGCAGTTCTTAGAAAAAAATTACACCTTAAGGGCTTCAATATCTAATCCTTGTCAAGAACATCTTGGAACCTTGAAATTGACTATTTCTACAATCAGGCCCCAGGGAGCTCCTTCCCCGAAGCCGCACCCTCTTCTATGTCCTCTATTCATTTGTATGCATGGAGTCTTCCCAGATTTTAGAAGAGGGACAGGGTTGTCTTCATCACTGACACTTACAATCTTTTTTTTTTTCTTTTTTTTAGTTAGTTGGAAGAATGTAATCACTTTAGGCTTTAACAAAAAGTGGTTACCTTCTTTGGAGTGGTTAGAGTTTACTGAAGTAACTTCAAGTTTCTCTGTTTCTACTGCCTTACTCTTCTATAGTGTATTCTCGGTCCGCCCGCCCCGAGGATTACCTTTCTGAAGTATGTCATATCATATCCCTCTTCTGCTCGAAGCCCTTCAGTGGTGTACCCTTTCATTCAGTGTCAAAGCCAAAGTCCTCTCAGTGGTCTACAAAGCACTATTTGGCCAGGTTCCCAAATACCTTTCTAGCCTCCTCCAGTTCTGTTCTTCTGTCTCACATTGATACAGCCACACTGACCTCCCTACAGTTCCTTCAGCACACAAGAATATAAGAATATCCTACCTCAGGACCATTGCTCCAACTCTTTTCTTTTCTGGAATGTTCTTTACTCAGATAATAGCTTGACTCACTCCTTCTCTTTCTATCTTGGCTCAACATTTTATTCTCAGTGAGGCTTACCCTGACTACCCTATTTGATATTTGCAACCTGTATTCTGAAGGAGTGCAGGGAACTTCACCCCAAAACATGGCTCCCTGATATAAGGAGTATTTTGAAATAGACTCTTAGAGATCAACAGAGACTGGAAGAGATTTTTCCCCTATTGATATAAAGACCCAGACCCAAAGGACCCACCAAGGAGAACAATTGTTTTTTCTTCTCCTCCGTATTATCACATCATCTATTGCAGAAGAGAAGACCAAGAATGTAATTGCACCTGAACTTCCAAAGAGAAACATTTACAAGTTCCCTGATCCATTCATTCTTTCTAGTTGTCATCTATTACCCCTCAATAGAATTACTAGAATTCCCCTCTCCCCTCTGAAATACGACTCTGTAAGTATTTGGACCCCATTGGGATAACGGGTAATCACTCTATGATTCTCTTCTTTGTGAACACTGTTGACTCAAAATCATGAGACCTATAAATTGTGGAAGGAGAATTTTATTTCTTATAATGGGTTGCAACCATGCAGGCTGGGAAGCAGAGCCTCTGGCTGAGAATGAAAATAGGCACTTTGAAAGAGAAAGGGTGGGACAGGAGTTATATGCTAAATGGGTAGGTTAAACATACATAGTTAACAGGTAAGAGGAGGAGCTATGAATATTCATGAAAAGGCGTCATGCACATGTGTGGTAAGCAAACATTCATGTTACATACATTCCATGTTCACTTTGGGGTGGAGACTTAACATTAAAATGCAATAAAATTAGACTGTATGCATCAAAAGGTAAAACTTAGGGTACAGAGGCACTTAGTGCCAGCCTCCATACACCTACCAGAACCAGTCTGTGGTTGGTGGTCATTTATTAGGAAGGACTGTGTCATGAAACTGGTTAGTTGTCATGTGAAAACTACAAAAGACTGGGGAGTCTGGCCGCAGCATCAGGCAGTTGGTTGACGTCAGCAGAGGAGTGAGTCTCATTCTTTGTCTTTCCAGGGCTGGTTTCTATCTAACTCTTAGGAAAACAAAGTCTGGCATGGGTTAGTGGGGAAGGGGATGTATCTTGTCATGGCTGGGAATCCTAGTTTTTTAAGTTTTTCTGGGGTTTCCTTGGCCAAGGGGGGTCTATTTAGTTGGTCGGAGGATTTTATTTAGGATTTTATTTTTATTTCACAACATTAATACATTTGTAAGCCTTTTCTGCAATTAATCTGACTTTTTTGAGTTGATTTTTTAGTGAATGTTCAGAGGGCAAAGGGGAAATATTTCCCTAGTCCCCTACAAGTCTAGTACCTCAAGCCCTTTACTCCACCTCTCTTTCTTTCCACGGTACTTACCACATTCTAACATATTACTTACTTAGCCATTATGTTTACTATTTATTATCTGCCTCCTGGTATAATGTAAGGTCCTCAAAGGCAAAATCTTGTCTCTTTTATTCGCTGATAGAGAAAGCTGACTATTTATTTGTGCTTTTTTTTAAGGGAAGAAAGCTAACATTTATTGAGCCTCAATTTATAAGCCGGACTCTGCCAGGCATGTAAGAAAAGCTAATGTTTAATTCTCCCAGCAACCGTTGAGTATATAGTCATGTGTTATGAGTATATGGTCGTGTGTCTTTAGGCAATTTCATCATTGTGTAAACATCATAGAGTATTCTTATACAAACCTAGATGGTATATCTAATACCTGCTAAGTATCAGACACCCTGCCAGGCTCTAGAGCTAAAAGAATGGGGCCCTGATTTACTTTGAGAGCAATGGGGTGGGGGAGGTATTCTTCTATCTCTAGAGCCTAGCAGGGTGCCTGATACACAGCAGATATTAGCTAAATCCTTGAGAACAAAATAAACAACAACAAAAAATGGAACACGCAGACATTTTAGTTGTAAATGAGAAACATTGCCCTGTTTGATTTAAGCAAAAATCATATTTATTAGAAGGCAATTGTCAGCTCAGAGGAGAGCTAGGAAGGTTGAGAATGAGGGAGGGAAAACAAGCAGGAGAAAATGTAGGCTAGGCAGCCAGAAACCAGTCAAAATAGTACCCCAGAAATAGCCCAATGAGGACACCAGTGTTACCCATCACTTTTAAACATGGTTCTCCACAGCTTGTATCACTTCTATCACCAGAATTAAATGTCACCATTTATATCTTCCCTCTGATACCCCCAGAAATGGGATTTTTCATAATCCCTGCTCTTCTGCTTCACTAAAGGGAGATTTAAATTACCAGATGGGTAAGGTTGATGGTTGAGCCTGGTCACATGCCCATATCCTAGCCAGCATTTTGGTTCCATTTTACTTCCATGGTAAAAAAAAAAAGATGGGCTTCCTTCTATTAGAGCTCATTCAGAAATCCCCCAAATATTGGGAAGATATGGAGAGTTTCACATGCTGGTCAATGAAAACAATAACTTTTAATTCTGAATTTACTTCTTTAAATATAGTTGTATTGGTCAGGTCCCATCCCTTAATAATACTGAAAAACAAAAATCCTGCAGAATCTAGAGGCTTACAACAGCAGGTATTTATGGCTCACTTGTGATCATGTGGATCCACTGTAACTCATAGGACTGGTATGGGATTGGCTGGGGGTTGGGTTCAGACCTGTTCCTTGTGTCTTTTATTCTGGCATCTGTCTTTTAACCTGGGGCAAAATCTTCTCTAACTGACAGCAGAAGCACAAAAGGCCAACAGAAGCCATACAAGTGTATTTAAAGCTTCTGGCATCATGAACATATTCAGTAAGGCTCGTTGGCTAAAGCGAATCACATACCAAGCCGAACATCCGTAGGAGGGACATATTCTCACTTACTATGGTGGGAGGAGCTGCAAATTCACATGGCAGAGATGTGAGATGTTTAATTCTATCTATCAATCACAGGAAGAGCATGAATTGGGAAGAACAAGCCAATCTACCGCTGTAGTAACAAAAGTGTTCCAATTTAGTCTAAAACAATTGGAACATTGTTGTTGTTATTGTCAAAATCACTGAAATTGTTTTGGTTTATAACACTGGTGTGCTAACATTCATTATCCCAAGTGATCTTCCCTTTCTATCCTAATTGCCTATCTAAAATGTTTTTCATGACATCTTCCCCCCACTGAATACCACTCCTCTTTCCCAGTCACTCCTGCTTGCTAAAAATCAAATCCAATATTAAGAAGAAGGAGATCTTATACTTTGTAATTTGAAGCATGACCTAATTCTCAAAGCTTTTTCTAAAAGGTAAGAGAGTCATACAGGGGCCACTGCCGTGCAGGCTCTAAGTAAGGGTTGCAACCAGGGCTTCACTTAGAATCACCTGGAAGAGATTTTTAAATGCTTTTGCTAGAGAGATACCTTGTATCAATTATATGAGACACTGATGTAGGGTCCAAGTATTTTAACAACATCTCCAAGTGATTTCTAAGTACAGTAAAGCACTATAAGTACACTCTAAGCACTGCTCTAGAGTGGAATGGCTTGAGTTTTAAGCCTGATTTGACCACATGTCTGTGGGTTCCACATCATGTTGCTTAACATTTATGAGTTGTTCTTTTATTTGAAAAACTATGATAATCAAAATAATTACCTCCATACTTGTTCGATGCTTATCAAATGCAATAATAATGTAAATCACAGAATGGGAGACATGTAATAAGTAATTAATAAATGATACTCTCTTACTATTATTACCATTAGCTCAATTTTGGCATTGTCCATGACCTTGGGAAAGCTGAGTTTCCTCCGTGGGGGAAATCTTCTCATGTAAAATGATGAATGAGGAATTCTATGATTTTACTTGTATTCTAGTGCTAAAAGATTTCCTGGTGTCCACTTGAAATTATTATTCCATCATTACAGAAATAGGTTGTTTCTTTGTATGCATGCTTTACCATAACAATTAAAAATAACAACAAAGGAAATGTGTGACATCTCTTTCCCTTGAGGTATTTTTTGTGGGTTTTTTCTCTGTTTTAGAATATATGTTTACAGATTTGCAATGTCTAAATATGATGGGAAAGAATGGCAAAGAGAAAGAAGTAGTTTCTATATATATTAGTCTGGGTTCTCCAGAGAAACAGAACATATATATATATAACATCCTTATATATATATATATATATATATATAAGGAATTGGCTCACGCGGTGGTTATGGAAGCTGAGAAGAGCCACAATCTGCAGCAAGAAGTCGAAGACCTGAGAGACCCAGTGGTATAGTTTCTGTCTGAGCGTGAAGGCCCGAGAAGCGGGAAAGCCAAAGGTATAAATTTCAATTCCACCTGTGTCAGAACATAGGGGAAGATCAACCTCCCAGCTCAAAGACAGTCGGACAGAGACAACGCACTCTCCCTTCTTCTGTTTTTTTGTTCTATTCAGGCCTCCCACAAATTGGATGAGGCCCTCCCACACCGGGGAGGGAATCTGCTTTACTCGGTCTAAAGATTCAGATGTTAATCTCATCCAGAAACAGCCTCACAGACACCTCCAGAATATTTAACCAAATGCAGTCATGCATCATTTAACGACAGGGATACATTCTGAGAAATATGCTGTTAGGCGATTTCATCATTGTGTACACATCCTACAGGGCACTTACACAAACCTAGGTGGAATAGCCTGCTACACACCTAGGCTGTATGGTATTGCTCCTAGGCTACACACCTGTATAGCATGTTACTGTATGAAATACTGTAGACAATTGGGACCCAAGGATAAGTAGTTGTGCATTTAAACACTTGTAAACATAGAAAAGGTACAGTAAACATGTGGTATTATAATCTTTTGGGACCACTGTTGTATATGTGGTCCATTGTTGACTGAAATGTCCATATTCTACCCATGACTGCATCTGGACACCCCACGGATCGGTCAAATTGAAACATAAAATTAACCATCGCAGTCTGTGATATCATTAAATCAAAATTTACTCTCTTTTAAGCTTCTCAGCCCTCAAAATCTGTAGAAAAACACTTGCTAAGTTCAAGACATATGTTTTGCCTTATGTTGCAGTTTTCTTCACTTATCTGTTTCTGAACAAGTTGCTTATTATTGAAAATTTTCATCCAAGAGGAAGTTATTAGGTATTCTATTTTCATGCCATATTATGGTTTCCATTTTAAGTTTGCCATCCTCCATTATATCAACATGTAATAGAATTACTAACATGAATGAGTAATACACTTTTATATGTTACTAGTAATAATTTATTATGATTACCATCTTATGAGTACCATGTTTGAATATTCTGATACACACATTACAGCTAGAATGTGACCTCTCTGCCTGTCTTATCAATCCCAAGCTTGTAGTGAAGGGCCTTGTGGATCGTAGGCAGTTAATAGTCCTTAAATGAATAAACATAATTTTTCCAACACTATGACTAAGAGGACATATTAATTCTGATTTAATCAATCAGAAAATTTTATCAATCTACTATGACTACACTAATGCTGTTTAATAAACAACCACCATATCTCAGTGGCATATAACACGCATTTATTTCTCAGGTGTGTGCAGACCAGCCAGGGCAGTTCTCATTGTGCAGATTGGGTAAGGACAGCTCTGGTCCTCACGTCTTAATTATAAGACTCAAGATCAAAGAGAAGTAGCCACCTTCTCTCTTGGTAATGATACAATGCAAGAGAGAAAGCTGAGACACACGAGGCCTCTCAAAACCCAGGTTTGGAAATGGCTCACTGTCCCCTGCCCACATTTCTTTGGCTAAAACAAGTCCATGGCCAGGCCCAAAGTCAATGGCAGTAGTAACACACTCTATTCATAATTAGAGCATAATAATGGTATGGATACAGGGAGGATGGGAGAGAGAATTGGAGCCATTGAGTCAATCTGCCTAAAAAGCTAAGGTTAAGAGAGGTCATTTAACCTTGCCAAAATCACAGAATTAGCTGGCCCTGGAGCCAAGATCTCTTTCCACATCACAGCTGACTCTAGTGTTTTTAAACACTTCACTATGCTGTGATCAAGAAGCCATAGCAAAGCCATTCTTGGTAACTTGGTAAATGTCATACCCTCTTTTTTTGCAGTAAGTTTAGTACAAAAAATAACTAAATTAAAACACAGTGCATTTATCACCTTGTTGAGTATGGGGATCTTACAGCTGCAAAGGATTTAATTAAAAGTTGACGATTTAATAGGCAACTTCCATCTACTGTTTACTCTGGAGGGTGAGATTCAATTTAAAATTGGGTTCCAAATTTCATTTTGGAACAGCATCCTTGTCATCAGCTGGCATAAAATGTCCCAAAGGAAGCAGACATGTCCCTGAATAGGGACCACTGAATCAGACAGCCAAGAGCAGCTAAAAAGTTAAACCACAAAGATTTTATGTACTTCGGTTCTATGACAGTCTAGGTAATCAGTTGTAGATATTTAATTACACAGTTTTTTAACACGCTTTTTCAGTGTGAATTGTTCTTATAGTTCTTTGTCTAGACTATACATATTTTGGTAAAAAATCACCTTTCCTTAATGCAATAAAACATTGGTTAATAAATACTGCAAAGCTAAAAATCCTCTGTAATTTTTTGTCAACTACAGCTTGAGAGTGAGAAAGGAAGACAGGATCATTACTTCAGGTT
The DNA here is from genome assembly GCA_963575035.1 of Avahi laniger. Taxonomy (NCBI): domain Eukaryota; kingdom Metazoa; phylum Chordata; class Mammalia; order Primates; family Indriidae; genus Avahi; species Avahi laniger. Next base: position 27,531 of record CAUYSK010084373.1, read on the forward strand.
AAAATCTTAAACTACCTTGAGGTTCAGGCCTTGAGTTGATAGCAGAAATGTTCTCACTTTGAAAATGCTGTTCTGTCACTTAGCATTACCTATATTATGTGGCAAACGCCCTCTGCTTTCAGATTCATTGTCTGCCCGACATTGGTACACATTCATGAAATCATTATTTTGGCTGCCTGGTCTAACAGAAACTAAAGATCATTAACTATCCCCAGTAGCTTATTTTGAACTTCCTTTCTCACCATGAAATATCCTTAAATTGTAAAAAGGGTTTGTATTTACGGAATAGAAATTCGTCAAAATACGATCCTTCCCAAAGAACTAAAATCACAGTAAATGTAGCAAATTAATATTAGTGTATTTGTTTCCATGCACAGCTACATCATTAAGTATATACAGGACATCCAGAGAGTAACTATCAATACTTTAAAATTAGGACTTGGTTTTCCTTGTAATTCAATTTTGGCAAGCATTAAAAATGTTGATTGTCTACAAACCTGAAGTGTATTTGTTTGTTTTACTGCCAAAGACATGCACATGTTATATTAGAGGCAAAAGATTAAGACAATGTATTTTAAGAACAGGCCAGCCAGACTGCTGCGCTCATTTCTGAAGGCTGTACAACCACGCATTCTGCCCACGATTCGCCGGTGCTGACTGGCACCTACCATACTGCCAAGTATTCCAGATCATTGCCGGCAATGTTGAAAATCAAGTTGCAGTCTGTCTATTAAGATTTCAAATTCCTAAATTTCCATGAGTGGTGTCAATATTTTCAAATCTTTCCAAATGAAGTGGTTTTGCATGTGTGAAATCACAGAGTTACAAAGAGCTTTATGATGTCCTCTTCACTGAACCAGATTTAAATTAGCTTGTCATTGCTCTTAAAATTTGATGTCTGCTTCCGGTGCAAGGGCCTACAATTTGAGTCCCAGGTGCAAGCTTCAAGACCCCCTCATGTGAGCACCAGCCACATCTCAAAATAACTAAGGTGACCTTTAAAAGCCACCAATTTTGCTCTCTCTTAAAAAAGAAAAAAAAAAGCTTTTACTCTTGGAGGACGAATATTAAGCCAATAGCTGTAAAAATGTATAGAAAGAACATATAAATTGGAATCCAGAACAATTAGTTGAATGAAATAATCCTGTGTTCAAAACTTGCCTCTGTCACTCATGATCTGTGGACCCTTGGGTGGGGCCTGTCACTGTCTAGTTCTCCTTCTGTTAAATGCATCGTGAATTCTGGAAGTTGGCACTTATGACACACTTGTACTGACCTGTATGTGGAGTGAAGGGTAGGCATTTTCTTATTTACTTCATTCAGTGCTCATATAGAGTAGGTATTAATATGAATATTTTCCTCACTACTGAAATGAAGAAATCGGCTCAGAGAAGTTAAATAAGCTAGGAAATAGCAGAGGCAGAATTAAATACTAAAACATGAAAATGTGTAGTACAGCAATTGATTCATAGCAGGTGTTCAATACCAGCTTGGGAGACTAACTCCATGTTTCCACTCCTTAAAATCCTTCTTAATCTGAAGGTTTGACTATTCCGGTTTCTTCCAATTTCAAAGAGTCTACTATAAGTGGCAACACTGGATCCCTTGCACATTCATTTATTCCAAAAATATTTATCGATTACCTACAGTAAGCTATGTAAGGGAAGCTGAGTAGAGCAAAAGGCAGTTGAGCTCCTAGCTCTCATGGAATGTAATTGTGGCAGGGAAAGGAGAAAACAAGCAAAAGAAATAAGTACTGGGTAAAATAGGCAAGGCCGAGTGACGATCCTGGGGAGCGAGTGCTACTTTAAGCACGTGATCCGGGAAGACCTCACTTAGGGAGTGCGCTATCAGTTTGCTAAGGCTGAGGAACACGATAGCACAGTCTGGCTGACTTAAACAACAGAAATCTACTGTCTCACAGTTCAGGAGGCTAGATGTCCTAGATCAAGGTGTCACCCCACATGGTTGGTTTCTTGTAAGGGCTGTGAGGAAGAATCTGTTCCAGGTTTCTCTCTCCTACCTTCTGGTAGCCACAGACATCCTTGGCTTGTAGATGCCATTCTCCCCGTGTCTTCATGATCTTCCTCTATGCTTATCTCTGTGCCCAATTTTCCCTTTTCATAAGGACACCAGTCATATTGGATTACAGTCCACCCTAATGACTTGATCATCTGTTACTTTAAATCTCATCCTCTGTTATGGGTTGTAAGATGTGGAAGTATGTGTTAAAGGATGAATACTTAAACAGTGAGCAGGGAACATGCCAGGTAGAAGAGAAGCAATGGGAACTAAAATTATTCATCAAAAACATGTACCAGCATGTTCAGAGAGCACAATAATGAGCCCGAATTGGAAGTTACCCAAATGCCTATCAACAGTAGGATGAATAGTCTGAGGTAGAGTCACACAATGGAAAATTATACAGCAGGAATCTGACAGACCATGTGCCAAATATAGAGCACCACAAGTTCCGTAAAGTTTTATGAGAACACAGCTGCTATCCCTTCATTTATGTATTGTCTATGGCTGATTTCACTCTACAACAGAGTTGACTAGTTGTCACAGAGACCATATGACTGACAAAGCTGAAATTATTTACTATCAATCCCTTTTAAAAAATAGTTTGCTTGAATCTTAAATTCAGATTATAAAAATAAAATAAAATAGTTTGCTGACCCCTGCTATATGGCAATTAGAACAGACCATTTATAAATGCACACACACACACACACACACACACACACAATCATATGTATGAATCTCACGTATATAACACAGAAGATTACATAATAGATGATTCCTTTATTAAAATAAAAGCAGACAAAGTAATTTGTGGATTAGGAATCACAGTAGTGGTTAGTCTTGCAGGGGTGTGAAGGGTTGGAAGGGTGGTAGTGACAGGAGTTTTGGGGTGTGGATGGGGGTGGGAAGATGGGGTCAAGTAGTTGTGGGGTGCCAGTGATGAAGTTTGTTTTTTTATCCAGGTGCTGGTAGCATGGGTAAATTCAGTTTCAGTTTGTGAAAATCCATGGAAATTTACACTTATACTCAATTTTCTCTCTCTTTCTGCCTCTCTCTCTCTCTCCCCCCCATATATATAGTAAAATTTTAAAAAATTTATCCATGTTAAAACACAAGTAAATGAAGATAACAATATTCATATATTCCTAGAGTTAAAAAAAATTCAGGCTGATCAAGGTTATTTGAAACATTAAATGTACTACAATTAACATTTTAATTTGTGTGATTGCTTTACTCTATTCAGGGCTGAAAAAAAGAACTTTCTGCAATGATGGACATGTTCTATTTTGTGCTATCTAATTCAGTAGCCACTAGTCACATGTTTCTATTGAGTACTTGAAATGTCACTGGTGTGACTAAGCAATTGAATTTTTAAATTTTATTTAATTTTATTTAGTTAATTATTTTAATTAGTTCGATTTTCATTCATTTAAATTTAATGAGTTTAATTTAGCCCCATGTGGGTAGTGGCTACTGTGTTGAAGGGCCCAGCTGTCTCTCTTACATGGCACAGCTCTACATCCTGAGCATTCTACTTCTTCACTGGGATATGTCCCTCTCCAGCCTTTCTCAGGTTCAGGCTGTGTAGCATCTAGAAAAATAAAAGTAATCTCAGATTCTATCATAGTCCAAATATGTGTGCATATAATGTTCTTGGGAAGTCTAAAATTGCTTTTCTTACTCGTACAAGTTTTATTTTGGTAGGGTATAATCTGAATGACTAGCAAACAGTATAGATTTAATGGTTCCACAGGTTTATTAGCTGACACACTTGACTTCAAGATTGCCTTGCCTATTACAACTTTATAAAGCTTTTTAATAGGATTTTGTTTTAATGTCGTATACCTGAAAATACATAGGAAAGACAAAAAGAATTACCTTCTGAATCAGCTGTGCCCCCAATTGCAGGAGTGTTAATTTGAGGCTTCTTCTCTCTGGTGCTGAGGAAATAATAGATACTGCATATTGAAAATAAAGTTGGTGCTCAGAAAGGCAAAATCAATGGAAAATTTTAAGCTCTAGGTGGTAATATAGCTCAAACTCACCTTTCATGGACATTTTTAAAGTATTTTAATGACATTTTTAGGTGTTCCAATATTTTCAAAACATATACAATAGTCATCAAATAGTTCATTCAAACATCATTTCTAATATAGATACAAGCACATTTATAAAAATAGGAAAGAGAGCTATTCAAATTTGGAATAGTTATAATAATCATGTTGTGATGAGACTTTGCCACTTCCAAGCCATCAGCTTAAAGATACACTTCAGATTTAGAGAGTTTTTAAATATATAAAGCTCAGATTAGGATAATCTGTTAAATTATTATTTGCCTGGAATCCAAACAAACAAATAATTAAATGAAATTACCTTTGGAATATTCTGTCTTTTATTTGTGAGATTAAAAGCAAATGACAAAATAAAAAGTCAATCACCATGAATAAATCTAAATAATTAATTCATTACCTTATATGCTTCTAAAAATGTACAGTGATATATAATGATCAGTTGCTAATTTTTTTTCTGATACTCTAAAATATTTAAATGTCCTCTAAAAAAGGATTAAAATGCTGCTCTGTAAAGTTTGTTATAGGACTATTGTATTGTGCTTAAGTTTTTAAAAATCGTGTGTGTGTGTGTGTGTGTGTGTGTGTGTGTGGTGCTCATTATAGGTGAGAATTGTGTATTATGTCAAATCCATTAACCATCTCCTGACCTCCATGTACTATCAGGAATGTGGTGGTAATGACTGTGCATACATGTTTACTCAGGAAATCACATGTGCATATTTATGGTGATGGGTGGATGGTGATTACTCTGTATATTTAGAGTGGTGGGAAAAATTGATGGATGACCTGTCTCCAGAAATTCTTATAATACTTGCAGTGTATCAATAGACAAGGGCTTCCCAGACAAATGGAAGCATTTTCTAACTTTGGGTTATAATTCTCTGGCTGCATCTTCAAGCAAGCTCAGGTAGAACAGATTGGACACAGTTGGATCTCATTACACCATCCATTAGTGACGTAAAATGGATTAGCAGAGTCCTTTATTTTCTTTTTTGATATGACCAATCTACTATTATGAACTATTCAAGGAATGCTGGTGAACATCACGGAGCAAGTGTGCATACCAACTGTGTACGGAGTCTAGGGCTGTGAAGGGTGTGGATGCACTGGAAAGCCAATTACAGCATTTACTATTTTTTAATATAGTTTTCTACATTTTCCTAGAGCTATCAAAGCACACACATGGGGATTCTATACAACACGGTGATCCCTAGTTTACACCCCACATTTTGAAGTATCCAAACAAAAGAACAAATTCTGATATAGTCACACCTTTGTTATATAATTCAATCATTTCTCTTCTTTTGGGAATATATTTCATTCAGGAATTTGGACACCTGTTAGGACCCGTAGCCCAAACAAGTCAGAAAGTTAAAATTTGGGGAAACCTCATTTAGGAGGAGGTAATGAAGGCTGGAGAATGGCAATGTTCCGTAACGCAGCACACGGACACCATGTTATCTATGTAGAGTCATGGGCTCTTTGTTGTATTCTATTGACATTATCAAAAGTGGAGAGGTTTGCCTGAGTCATCCCTTTCAGAGAGTAGAATTCTAGGCTTTCCTCTCTCAGAATGTCTTCACTTAGACTACTCCTTATGCTCTCTCCCCTGGACTGGCTTGCCCTCTCAGGTAAGCCATCACCTCTTCAAATCTTATCCACACTTGCATCTCTAGTGAATACCACTAAAAGTGTTTTCTGATCCTTTGTCTTCTTAATCTCTTCTTTATATTACGTATTTTGGGCACACAATTCATTTTATGCACTATTTTCCAGAAAATTATTCTGTAAACATTAGATTTTTTCATGCATACAAATCATAAACTTTATTGAGAGTTAAATACTAAAAGTGATTTTTGACTTACATATGCATAAGTTATTGTTATTAATTTTTATTTACTGTTTATGTCCATTTTCTTTTTCCTTAGGAAGCCGGGTATGATCACACAGTATTTATTTGTATCCTTTCAGAGCACTTGGACTAGTGCTAGGATCCCAGCAGTAATCAATCAATAAAAGCTCACAGATAATAACATTTCCATGGAAAGGAACAGGAATAGAATATTAGCATCAAATTCCCTCCAGGCTTCATCTGCGAGAAGTCAAGATTGGTCAAGATTGGTTGGCCCAATGGAGAAATTTATGGCAAACTTCAAGTATTTTAACTGTGCAGAAATGCCCTAGTCCCTTTCTGCTGAATAGAGTTGTGAATTATTCACAAAACTATCATATAACGACTTATTGACTTCAAGATTGTAAAGTGCCCTATTAATGTTTTAAGCATTTCCCTTTATTTTAACACAAGTAAATTATTTAGGCAATGTTAAAATGTTATCTGCTTTGACTAATGAGTGGAGAAAGTGTGTATATCATATCTTATTTTAATTGGCTGTTTACCTTATCCCATGGAAATCACATATTTATTACTTCAGACATAATTAACTATGCATATACTCCCTGATGGATCTGTATGCTATTTCTACACTCGATCTAATCATTAAGACACATAACTGTGCCAGATAGTTGTTACTTGGAAAATGTCACTTTTTCTTCAACAAAAAGCTACATTTCCACCTACAGGCAATGCCGAACTTTTACCATATCACTTTCCTCCATGTCATTCCCTCGGCTCTATCTAAATAAGCTCTGTCATGGATTTCTCATCTCCTTACACTCTCAGCCAACATACCCTGCCACTATAAAGTAGATCACAATTTATAGTTCAAGTTCATAAATGAGTACTTCCCCAGTTAGATTTTCTCTTCCATAGCTGCATGGACTCACCAGGAAAGAAATGACTCCAAACGCAATACCCCATGTAACATCCTCATAATTCATTACTCACATCAATCCTATCAATTAACCAAAATGCCCTATGGTGCTGAATTTTGTCTGATTCAGGAGTTCAAACTATTTCTCAGAGTTGTATTCGTGGAGTATAAAATGAAAGCTCCATCAAAACCTCCTTTGATATTTGGGTAGCATTTCATTTTTGTGTACCGCATGAAGGTTTTATTTAGTACATATATTCCTCACAACAGCATGGTGAAATGGGTAGAACAGGAATAGCTCTTTTTCTATAAGATTCCGATCAAAACCAGCGGTCTTCTAAGGCCATTGCCTATCCCTTTGGAAGACTATGCACAGAAAAGGAAATAATTTTATTTCTAAAGAAAGTATTCTACAATCTCCTACAGGCAACTAAAAAAAGTCAGGGATTTCTATCTCAGGGATCTTCAGACTAGTTTCTTGATATCAAAGGTGAATTAAAATAAGTATGATTTATGTATAAAGTTTTTTCCTTCTTAGAGGAAAAATGCCTCTCTCCTACCATAAAATACATAAAATCATCTTTAGCTATTGTATTTAAATCTCAAATGCCAAAAAAAACTAACATAAAAAAGAGGGCTGGATATGATACAATGAAGAGTGCTGGCAATTATAGCAAACTAAGGAAAGCAAGTCTCATTTAAAAGTTCTCACAGTCAAATTTATTAAAAACACTACAAAATCAGGCTCCTAGATATTTACACAAATGAATTGAAAGCATATGTCCACCCACAAACCTGCACATATAAATAGAAGCTTTTATTCATAATGACCAAAACTTGAAAGCAACTGAGATGCCCTTCAGGATGTGAATAGATAAATAAATCATGGTGCATACAGACAACAGAATATTATTCAGCACTAAAAAGAAATGAGCTATCAGGCCATGAAAAGACATGGAAGAAATTTAAATACATACCATTGAGTGGAAGAAGCCAATCAGAAAATGCTATATACTCAACAATTTCAACCCCACGACATTCTGGAAAACACAAAACTGTGGACACAGTGAAAAGTTCAGTGGTTGTCAGGGGTTAGGGGGAAAGGAGGAATGAACAGGAGAACACAGGATTTTTAGGGCAGTGAAACTATTCTGTGTGACACTATAATGCTAGATATAGGTCATTACACATTGTCAAAACCCACAGAGTGTGCACAACAAGAGTGAAGCCTAGTATAAACTATGAAGTTTGGGTGATAGTGATATTTTTCTGTAGGTTCAATAAGTGTACCAGATAGATCACTCGGTGAGGGGTGTTGATAGTGGACGAGGCTATATGAGGCTATACGTAGAGGGGCTATATGAGAACTCTCTGTACTTCTGGCTTCATTTTGCTGTGAACCTAAAACTGCTCTAGATATAAAATCTATTTAATAGAAAAATTAAAAAAAAAACATGGTAGTCACAAAAAAGAACCTACAAAGCTCTCTGGCTTTTAACCTCTAGCTTGAATCTAAATGAAGATTGATTTCTGTCTTACCTCGATGAATGCATCATTATCTTACTTCTTCTATAATATTTAATAGGCATAAAATTATTAAAAAATAGTTTATGGAATTTAAGAAACCACTTACAGCAGGTAAAGTTATCATTTGGGAATAAAATAGTGGCTTTGAAGAACTACAAGAGGCTTAAAATTTTTTCTGGGCATTTTTGGAGTCACTGAAGTGCATAAGGACAAGACATTTATTTTTTTAAAGGAAGAAAAAAAAATCAATTCCTTGTGCTTGCTTAGGGAGAATAAATCTCACAGTGTTAAATTAAACCTAGTTTGTATCAGAAGTTTTTTTGAATATTTAACGTTATAATTTAAACATTCACTGAATGACTCCTTGAAACATCAGAAGAAATAGATCATTCCTTCCCACAAAGCCCACTATTTCTTTGAAGGTTATCTGGGTCATAGAATGTGACACTCAATTTTGAAAAACAAAATTAATACTGAATCAAGCATAGTCAAATGTGAGAGAAAGTTAAGGATGCACATGGCGTGATTTCTCTGCATAGCATAGAGGGTGATACATGGCATTCGCAGTCAAACAAACATGGGTTCAAACCTAGTCTTCCCTTGTTTGTACTGTAACATGGAGTAAGTTACCCAACCACTCAGAACCTCAATTCCTTCAACTGAAAGAAAGTGCCAACAATCTTGAGTATAATATGATACATACAATGGGAAGAGAGATTCCATGTGAAATGCTGTGTTCAGTGCTTGTCTCATGTATGTGTTGCTGATATGTAAGAAGAAGTGAGTGCATCGAGGATTATGAAGCATCCCAAAGCAAACTTCATTTTGCTTGGAGTACTGAGGCTTGAAGGAGAGGTACTTTCTATAAGAAGTGGCAACTTGGACACTGGCACTGGTGGTGCATTATTTCAGAATAATGGAATTGGTGTTTTCCTTTCCTGAATTAATATGAATCAGTCCACTGTAGAAGTGCGGTGCCTGGACATCTATAAATATTGGGTAGGTAGAACACTGCTCAGTGGGATTGGTAGAGTCGCTCCAGGGAAGAAAAGCCACACTCTTTCTGTCACCTCGTCCCTCCAGATCCCGGCTCAATTCCATGTATCTTGGGCCCTTCTATTTCTTTCACTTAGGTGAAACTCCTGGAAGTGATCGTGGTGATGTTTACTGTATATTTTAATAATAAATTAATACTGCTAAAATGTAATTCTGTAATGATGTTATCATCTAAGCATTTATTGAGATGCTAAATTTCATTTTATTTTTCATTTTTAAAATTTTCATTGCTGATCTCTCCAATCAGTTCCTATTTATTTTATCCATCTGAATAGATATCAACTTTATATACCTATATTTATATTACGATAAAGCTAAAGATATAAGGAATTACCATTTATGTTCAGATTTCTGTGTAACTGCTTTATACTTTAAGGAATGAATATGAACATATATAAATTGCATTGCCCACATTTGAGATTATAATTCTTTTACCATTTCATCTATAAATTGGATATATTACATTACATTCATGATCTTTAAGTTTCTGAGCTTTTGTGATAAAATATATATGTGTATATGTATATACACAAATACAAACATATATAATAAAATTGAATTTGGCAGACAAAATTATATTTTATTAATTATTGTTTTATTACAGTTAAATTTATTTTATTAAGAATTCAATTTTTTTTTCAAATTTTTCTTGCCCTAAGATCATATTATGAAGCAGTTCATGTTTTGGAACATTTTCATCTTTTCCTAACTGCAATTTCTTTTATTTTATAGTGTAAAATGAAAAAAATTCGATTTGGTTGATTTATTGATTATAATTTTATAAACACCATTAGATGAATATTTTCCTTTTATTCACTGTTGTTTGGTGTTCCTTTATCACATAGTTTATGCGTGTATGAGTGTATCTCTGTGTGTGTCTCCCTATGTGTGTATCAAGCTATGTTTCGGGTTATCTTTCATAATCTGTATATTCATTCTGTATGCTTATTGTTGTGCCAATATACTTCCTCCATTGATGTGGCTCTACACTATATTTCCTATATATGTATGTAATTTGATACCCAAATAAAAACTCATTTAATTTTTATTTGAAATATTTTTGCTAATCCTTTCTAATTATTTTTTCCATCTGAATGTTAAAATCATGTTGAATAATCTCCCCAAATATCAACAATACACCAATATAATTGGATTAAACCATGCATTTGAGGAGAATTCATGTTTTTAAACATTTATTAAAATTAGAAATTTTAAATTTTCTAAATATACCAAAAAGAAGAAAAAGTGTAAAAAAACACCCATTTGCCCATCATCTAGATTCAATAATTATTAACAATTTGGCATAAATTCATGTTTTAAAATTTTATTTATTTTATAGATATTTATAGATATACACATACATATATATATTGTATATACTGTATATATCCTTTATATATATATCTATATCATATATATCTATATGATATATCTATATCATGATATTTCACTCCTAAAGACTACAGCATGTATCCCCAAAAATAAGAACATTCTTTTATGTGACAATTATTGAACCAAAAAGCTTAATAAAACTTTATATATTTAAATAACAAACACTTTTACTCAAAAGAATAGAAGCCTTCTTCATTTATTCAGAATTTTTTCTATTTCTTACTAAGGGTTTGCTCAGATTTATTTTTATGATATATAGAAATGATTATTTTTGAATATAGGTCAAAAAATTAAGATTTTGCATGTTTATATTGTATTAATCCAAGTCTCCTTTATTCTATGAAACTTTCAGGTTATAATCTTAGGACTTTGTTTTAAAATATGTAATTCTATTATTAATAATCATGTATTTTTTCAATATTTATATTTGGTTTTACTATAATTTAAATAATAATGATGATATATGTATCTCTAACATTTTCCAGATTTTGAGTCAAGTGCCCATATCATACTAGACGGTAATTTTATGTATCTCTATTGATATTTATATACAGAAGAGATATAAAGAGATATATTTTATGATCAGATTTCTGTGTGACTTTCTAATAATTCCATTAAGAAATGGTTATTGACCTACATCCACTGCATTTTTCACATCTGAGATTATCATTTAGTTTTAGTATTATATCTATAATTGGATCCATTATATTAATTACCTTTACGTTTCTTAGCTAACACCTATGTTGAGGTGCTGGTGATTCCTGTATTGTTCCAGGTATTTAGCTACTGATGATTTTTATAGACTTTTGCAACCAATTTCATAGGAAAATGACCATTGGCATTTATCCTCTTCATGATACATTTGGCGGATGTTTTTGGGCTCAGCAATTCATTTAATTCACAAAACATACAGGGTGCTTTATTTCTTATATATTTTAGAATTATTGTGTAGTCTGAGAATTGCATGCTTTATATTATCTAAAAGCCTTCCTCAAGATATCTATCCATCTGTCTACCCTATCTAAAGATGTCTCCAATGAAAAGATATACACACACATACATTTACCATGAAGATGACAAAACTGTGTCAATAGTTTAGGTGCATACATTGATTAATTGTGCTGCTTTTTGTTTGAAGTATAATAAAGTACACTTTTGATTTCAAATTAGAAATTTCATCTTTAATGACCTAATAGTTTTGGCTGCTATTTCCTATATTTTGATAATTATTAGTCTAAATATGACTATTTTAGTAAGTTACATTATTTAAATTTGAAACCCTTTTTGATTCATTTTTCCATCTTCATTCATTAGCAGAAAGCTTATAAATTTCTAACTTTTTTTTTTTTTGTAGAGACAGGGTCTCTCTATATTTCCCGGGCTCTTCTTGAAGTCCTGGCCTCAAGCAAACTCCTGCCTCAGCCTCCCAAAGTGCTGGCATTACAGGTGAGAGCCACCATGCCCAGCCATAAATTTGTAACTTTTGAGCAAATGTTTGATGAATAAATGAATTTCCAACTTAGTTATTGTGTAAAATCATATATACAAATACTTCCCAAACACAGATACACTCTCCAAAATACCAAAATAAATCCCCCCTCTTCTAAAAAGACAAATTGGATGTTACTTGCAAAGAGGATTTATTTTTTAACTAAGAAAAACATTAAAAACAAATAACTATATCCAATGATTCCCCATACTTAGGAAATTATATACTGTGTAACAATTTTCAATAAATTATATATTATGTGTCTGTTTTCAGGTTGCTGTAACAAAATACCATTGACTGGATAGCTTATAAATAACATAAATTTATTTTTCACAGTTTTGGAGGCTGGAAAGTCCAAGATTAAAGTAACTCCACAGTCAAGTTTTAGTGAGGGCTGTCTTCTAGATTGCAGACCGTTGACTTCTCGCTGTGTTCTCACATGGTGGAAGGAATGAATGAGCTCCCAAGGACCAACTGCTTTTGAGACAGAGTCTCGCTCTGTCGCCTGGGCTAGAGTGCCATGATGTTAGCCTAGCTCACAGCAACCTCAAACTCCTGGGGTCAAGCGATCCTCCTGCCTTAGCCTCGCGGGTAGCTGGGACTACAGGCATGTGCCACCATACCCAGCTAAATTTTTCTATTTTTAGTAGAGACAGAGTCTTGCTCCTGCTCAGGCCTATCTTGAACTCCTGACCTCTAGCGATCCTCCCTCCCGCCTCAGCCTCCCAGAGTTCTAGGATTGCAGGTGTGAGCCACTGCGCCCAACACAAGGGCCAATTTCTTTAAGGGCATTAATCCCATTTACAAAGGCTCCATCCTCATGACCTAGCCACCTTCCATAAAGCCTCAACTCCTAATACCATCACCATGGGAGTTAGGACCTCAATGTATGAATTTTGGGGGCACACGAACATTCAGACCATGGCACTATGTAAAATGGATATATAAATAGCGGCCCATTCTCTCCTATATTATTTTATATTGAAGATACCACTTAAATAGAAGCTACTTTCTAAATACCTCCTATTTTACATTGGAAGACATTATATTTTTAATAGTAGATTATTTTTAACATTTTAATAGTGTTTCTGAACCATAAAATTAATGAATCTGGGATTGCCAATTTTTGAAGATGAATGTTTAAAAAAATGACAGCAAAAGCAGCAAAAGCACATGCAATCAAAGAGACGAAGTGGGGTTCAGTGGGGAGAAGAGCTCACAAAGACTCAAGAGGAGAGAGACTGTCTTTACAGTATCTCCCTTACGTGTATTCCCAGATCTTATCACATTTTATGGACCCCGAAATCCTAATGTGAGGACAGCTGTTTAACAGCCAATGAATCAAACAAATGATTCCCAGAGGGCTCTAACAGCTCAAAGTTTGCCTTGCAATCTGTATCAAATGATTTTAAGTAGATTTGCTACCTAAATGTGAGCCCCTGTAAGAAAGCACTGTGTGTGCCTCTGGAGGCAGTTTTTTCTGATGATCCCATGACAAATGCTTTCTTAACCTCAAAGCTAATTGGATGCTTTTGGACAACTGTAGAAAGAAAGTAGCATAGATTTGCAACAAGTTTTACTGAGTAGTCTAAACTTAAACCTTACCATATAATGATAATTTCCAAGGGCTTTCTATAGATCAATGGTCAACAACTTTTTCTATAAAGGGCCAGATGATAAATATTTTCAGTTGGCAGGCCATATGCTCTCCCCAAACTACTCGACTCTGCCTCCTAGCATAAAAGTTAATGATAGACAACAGGTAAGCAAATAGATGTGGCTATGTTGCAATAAAATTCTATTAAAAAAAAAAAAAAAACAGACAGTAGGTTGGATTTGGCCCCTGAGCTATAGTATACCATCCCTTGTTTTCAAGTATAGTTTGGTTTTATTTGCAAGCAAAATCAGCTTGTCAATTTTCATTGGAATAATTGTGGTAAACCTACAATTGTTGAAAAGAAAAGGTGTTTTAGCTTGCCTTATTCACATCCCAAATCTGTGTTTTTCATTATCCTGTTTTCCTTACATATGTAGAGTCACACAGCATGGCCCTACAAGAATGAGGAGGAAGAGAAGTGGCAGCAACTGTGCTCTTATTTATTATTTGATTAGAAATAAAGACTCCCCAAATTATGTGTTTTTGGACCCACGTATCTACTATATTTTATATAAATAAAGCGTTTGCTCCCCCAGAAAGTTTCTAATTCTGAAGATATTTCAGTAATATTTAAATATTCTTTCTAAGATATTTCTAGCAATTTATATAGCCCATCAGTATTTATTTGATCTTTTTTGCTACAAATTATTACCATAAAATCTCATAATTATGTCTGTTTTGGCAAATCTCTCACATTGTTAAGAGATAAATATGTGTGCCTCTGCAACCTGTAACTGGACTGGAAGGTCTGGGCCCTTCTTAATCATTCTCACTTTCTATTATCTTAACCTCTTTATTCCTATAAAGAAGGATTATAGGCCCTTTTCATTGTAAAAAAAAATCTAGTGCAAGCATTAAAATCATAATGCCTGAGATCAAATAAACTGTCTCACTTACAAGGTGTGGATCAGGGACCATCCAGCCACAAGGGTGAAGGCACAGAGACCTGTTATAAGGTTGTTGCAATAAATCTGGATATAGGTGATAGTGGCTTGAGCCGTATTTCAGTAGTTCTGGTAAGTATTGGTCATATTATAGATATATTTTAAAAATAAAACTAACAAGTTTTCCCAGTGGATTGAATGCAAGGTATGAGAGAATAAAATGATTGATGGGCACACTTCATAGTTTCTGGCTGCAGGAACACGTAAAGTGAAACTGACAAGCTGAGATGGCACAGGTTATGTGAGAAGCCTTGATAGTTGGGGAGAAAGGAAATAGGAGTTTGATGATTTTATGCTTCAGCTTGACTAGGATACAGTATGCAGTTAGTCAATCAAACACTAATCTAGGTATTCCTGTAAAGAAATTTTATAGATGCGATTAAAGTCCGTCATCAGTTGACTTTCAATAAGGGAGATTATCTTACATTATCTGGATGCTTCTGATTCAATCAGTGGAAAGGCAGAGCTGAGGCTTCCATGAAGAAGAAGAAACTACTCCAGCAAACAGTAGCTTTAGTCATTGCCTGAGAGTTCCGGCCTGCCCTATGGGTTTCCCCCTTTCCTATCTGGGCCATGCCATCGTGTAAGCCAATTCCCAGAAATAAAACTTCCAAGATCTATTTCCTTACTCATTTTGCTTCTCTGATCCCGACTGACATGTGATTCAATAGGGACAGGGACCGAGTTATAACAGTCTACAGTTAGAGGAGGGGTCTGGGCTGGAGATAGAAATTTGGGACCCATGAGCAGGTAAAGGTTAATTGTAGCCTTGACATTGGATGAAATTGTGTGTGTAACGAGAGGGGCCTGGGGAAAACATAGCTGCAGACGGAGCACTGGGATGTACTGAGAGGTACAACTGAAGACATTAAAAAAAAAAAGGAAAGGAGTCTGTGGATTAGCCAGAGACATAGAAAAAGAGCCCAAAGGAAGAGAAAAAGAGATCAAAGAAAGTCCTGGAAGCCAACTGAAAAAGTTGTTTTAAAGTGAAAGGAATGATAACCTCAGGAATGAGAAAAAGAATAAACGATAAAGTAAAAAATGAATGGATTTGACTATATCAAAATTATGGTTTTCTTTTCTAAATAGGACATCATGGATAAAATTAGTCTGGAAGAATATCATTTCAATGTCTAAAATCAATGTCTACATGGTTTATATAAATCATGGAATATATAAATCATGGAATACACACGTGGAATATATAAATCATGGAATATATAAATCATGGAATACATATGTGGAATATATAAATCATGGAATACCTACATGGAATATATAAATCATGCCCTCAAACCAACCAACAGTAACAACAATAAAAGATATCAAATTTGATAGGAAAAAAGGTATAAAAAGTAATTTGCTAAACAAGATACCATATATGAAGAGATATTCCATGTTTGCACTAATCAGGAAAAAGTGACTATTAAAACAAACAAGAAGTATTATTTTATACCCACCACACTGACAAAAATTAGGACATGAGATCATTTTAGCTGCTGGTGATGAACAAACAAATGGGAACACTTGGGACCCTGCTGGTGAGATGTAAACTGGAACAGACTTTCTGGAGCACAATCCATCAAAAATAAATGAAATTAAGGATACGTTAATCCAATTTAACTCCTGACATTACTCCCCAGCCCCCTAACTTGACAGCCTGTAGAAAAACTCATGTTTAGATGTATGTGGTAGCAAGCATAGGATGTGATCTGCAACATTTTTTTACACAAGCAGAGAAATGAGAGCAATCTAGATGCCCTGCAAAGGTTATAAATAAAATACAGTAGATTCTTTCAGTGGGATATAATGCAAGAGAAATAATGAATGAGTGTTATATAGTAAAATGAATAAAGCAAAAAGACAATGTGTAATGGAAAAAGATGTTTGCTAGCTCAATATTCTTTATGTGAATTTTCTCAAGGAAAATTGCATGTTTTAAGAAACCCAACAGAGCTCAGGTCTTGTATTAAACATTTTCTAGTGGCTTCCTCTGCATGGATGAGATAGATGGATGAAAACACAGTAATTTTCAAAAATAATGAGAAGAAACTTATCTTGTGGAGATGATGATTGTAGTTTCTCATGAACTTCAGAGTATCTGAGTTCAAAAAATGTTTTTAAAAATTTTATTAAATAACATTCCCATAATCAGCATTCCAAATCTTCAGTCTACCATTATTTCTTTGATTTACCCAATGTCCCCTCATTGAAAAGAACCTTCAGTTTTTCTTCCTTATTGGTAAAAGATTTTTCAGTTCAGTCAGTAAGTAACCTTCACACTTCTCAGTAACCTCCATGCTGATCTCTGTTTACTCTCTGATCATTAACTGGTAGCTTTCTCTTCCTAATTAAAGCCTTCTATAATGGAGTTGCCTTTCAGCAGGTGTATTGAAGTTCTTTTGAAATGATGAAATGAGAGAAGTGAGTCTTTATATTTTTCTGTTTAAGTTGCTGCTGTTCCCTCATATTATCAGATGGCAATGCCTAAACATTTCTGTATTCTTACTAAATAATTTATAATCCCAAATAATATACAAAGCAAATAATGAAAAGACAAAACTTTAAAGCAATCTCATAAGTATCTGATGCCAACTGAGTTTCCTTTACCATCATAATTTATTAATATTTTAGATTTCCAATGTGCAATAAACAAGGCGCATCATGCCAAACTTGGTGTAGGAGGACATATAGTTTTTAAACTATTGACCAACTCAGAAAGCTGCCATGTAACATTCCTTTCTTAGTGACCTCTAAAAGTGTTTTTTCTAAACTCATTTGATTTGTGTTATCTAAAATGCTACTTCCTTCTCTCTTAGCTTTGTGACTGTCAAGGGAGGATTTACTTGGAATGTCTCTATAAGTTGATTGATTAATATGACAATATGGTCTAGGTCAGAAACTGCCACCAAGGCTGGTGTATTGATTGCACTGTCAACTGAAATACTGAAATAACACTATGTAGAAAAACCCAGTTAGATTTTTTTTTTTAAATCTGAAAACACATTACTGTAAAAGCAATAGAGGTGTGAAGGGACGTCTCCCTCAACCTAGCATACCTTATTTACTATGTGTCAAAGGAATGATGAAGCTGAGAAAACTTTTGATATGATCAAGCAATATAGCCACCTACAGGAACTCTCACACCATGAGGCGTAGGCAGAAATGTCTTCAGGTTTACATAAAGATGAGATCGTTATCCAATGTGTCTTCAAACAATTAGGATGAAAAAAGCTACAAATCCCTTTTGGACATCTGGTTTTGACCCCCTGATTGTCCTCAAGTGTGTTCAAAAGGCAGGACCCTTGTCCTGGCATATCTGGTAGGCAAAGTCTCAAGCCAAATAAGATTATTCCTGAGATTTAAGGTTTAATGTTATTTGTCCTGTTAGGTTCTGGAACCTGTGACTTCTTTTCTCCTTCATATATTTCACTTTTGGAATGGGAATGTCTTCCCTGTGCTTGCCCTCCATTGTATTTTGGAAGCACATAACACATTTGGTTTCACAGTTTCACAACTGGAGAGGAATCTGCCGCAAGATGAATCATACCTTGAGTCTTGCCCATCTCTGATTTAAATGATATTAAGATGAAACTTTGAATTTTGGGCTTCTCAGTTGATGCTGGAACAAGTTAAGCCTTTGGGGGCTGTTGGGATATATTCCATACATTTTTCATGTGAAGATATTAATTTGGGAGGGGAAGGAGTATAATGCTATAAACCGAATGTTTATATCTCCCCCAATTTAATATGCTGAAATCCTAACCCCCAGTGTGATGGTATTGGGAGGTAGGGTCTTTGAGAGGTAATTAGCTTATGAAGGCAGAACCCTTTATAAGTGATTAGAGCTCTTATAAAAAAGACACCGGCCCCCTTATTCATGTGAGGACATAACCATCTATGAACTAGGAAGTGGGCCCTCAACGTACACCATATCTTCAAGTAACTTGATCTTGGACTTTCCAGCCTCCAAAATTGTGAGAAATAAATTTCCGTTCCTTATAAATCATGCAGTCTATGATAGCTTGTTACAGCAGCCTAAACAGACTAAGACACACCCTAATTTCAAAATTTGATGGAAACAGTTATTAACATGCAAAATTCCTTCAAGATAAAAAAACATCTTTTTTCAGAAAAATATGGAGTGTCTACATCTCGCCATCTTTCTTCTCAATTTTCACAGGAAACAGAAAAACAAATTAATCTAGTAAAATGTTTCTTTTCGATACTGCTTATTTTATTGAAATATGATTTTAACTCTGTTCATTTCACAATAATTTAAAATTCAGAATTAGAAAAATGACTCAGTCCCACAATTTTCAACTCCTGCCTTAGCAAATGAACACTCAGAGCCAAATGTATATAATACCTGGGCTAGTTTTATTCAAAAGTGATATTGACACAGAGTTCTACTGCACAAAAGAAATACTACGATGCAGAAGACAGTATGTAAAACAGAAAAGCCTAGAAGTGCTAAGCTTGGGGAAAGCAAGAAAGCATAGGGCCTTTAGGCTCCCTGCTCATTCACTCTCCTCTGTCTTAACTCTTTTCCCAACAAATGGGATCTCAAAGCGTTTAAAGACCGTATTTTTCAAATTGCTGGCCTAAATTTGTTACGTCTAGATCAGGTGTCTCCAGATACTCATTGTTTCTGTTTCCTAAAATGCTATCCACACTTGTTTAATTTAAATCTTAAATGATAAAGAACCAAAAATCTTACTTTAGAGGGACCATTCAAAACATATAGTGCATGGTGTTCTAGTCTATTAATCACCCCACAATCACTTTTGAAAAGATTTAAGGCTAATACAAATAAATGACATGGATTTTTCTGGTAAGGCTTTTTTTTCCCCCCATCAGAGAATAACCTTCTTAGTGTCCAAATCAGAGTCAAGGCAGCCTCTTGCATGCTGTGGCTCTTGTCACAAATGTCATCTTAGTGCCCCCTCCAGACCTGGTGCCTGCAAAGAGGAAAGTATTCCCCCAGTCCCGTAATAGTTGAATAGTTACCTCTCAGTCCCTAAAGGGTGTCCCGCGTATGTGTATATGTATATACATTGCTTGCCTATATATTCCCACAGGTCTTCATCACCATACTGAATACTAGCTTGAATTTCCTGACTATAAACTCTGACTTGGGAAAATATCCTTTTTAGATATCAGTATTGAAAACTATAGTGTTAG
The DNA here is from genome assembly GCA_963575035.1 of Avahi laniger. Lineage (NCBI taxonomy): Eukaryota > Metazoa > Chordata > Mammalia > Primates > Indriidae > Avahi > Avahi laniger. Next base: position 47,648 of record CAUYSK010084373.1, read on the forward strand.
GAGAGATAGATCGATATTAGTTTCCTATGGCTGCTAAAAAAAAATCACAAGCTTGGGGGCTTAAAATAAAAGAAGTTTACTCTGTCATGATTCAGTGGACCAGAAGTCCTAGATCAAGGCGTTGGTTGAACCATACTCCCTCAGGTGCCTCTAGGGGGAATCCGTCCTTTGCCTCTTCTGACCTCCAATGGCTGCCTGGCAGCTGACTCACTCTCATCCCATCCTTTACGGTCACTTTGGGTCACTTTGTCTCTGCTCCTCTGTTTGTGTCTTCTCCTCTTATGTTATCTCAAGTATCTCCTTGCCTTTGTCTTTTAAGGAATCTTGTCCTTGGATTTAGGGCCCACCCAGATAATCCAGAATGATCTCCTCATCTCAACATTCTTTATTTAAAAGCCTATCTCTTCTATTTAGTTTTTTTAAATTTTTTATTTTTAATTATTATGAATATCTAATGGTTTTACATACTTATAGGGTTCAAGATTCTTAATCATATCTGCAAAGACACTTTATCCAAATAAGGTAATATCCAGAGTACCTGAAATTAGGGCATGGATATATCTATTTTGGAGGCTTCCATTCAACCTGTCTGCTGCTCTCTGGCCCCCAAATATCCACATTCATCCTATCTGCAAAACATATTCACCCCATCCCATCATCCTCAAAAGTCTCAATCCATTACAATATCAACCCTAAATTCAAAATCTCATCTAAATATCATCAGCACGAAAATCCCAAATCTCATAATCTAAAATCATCTAAATAAGCTATGGGTAAGACTTGGGGTATGACCTATCTTGGGACAAAATTTCTATCTGTGGACATGTGAAACTAGAAAATAAGTTATCTGCTTCTAAAATACAATTATGGGACAGATGTAGGGTAGAAATTCCATTCCTAAATGGAGAAATTAGAATGAATAGATGGCCAGTCCCAAGCAAGTTTGAAATCCAACAAGACAAATATTATTAGGTTTCCAGGCCAAGAATATTTCTCTGCAGCTTAATTTTATACCCTCTGGGCTTACGGCTCTGCCAGCCTCTGTCTCTGCTCCAGCAGCTCTACTCTCAGAGTCATCCTTTTTTTCCTTAAAGTTGTCAGATATTTGCAGCCAAGTAGCTCTTTAGCCCATTTGTGGTGTGTAGAATCCCAAAAGTCCAACAGCCTTTCTTCACTTCATCCCATTGCTGTCCTATGCAGTCCAGGCTGGCAGTGTTTCTGCTGATAAAACATTCTCAAAAAACACGTAGTTCTTCTATGCATGTCAAGAAGATCTACATCATTACACAAGAGGGTCCTTCGCAGATCATTTCTGGGTAACCTCATCTGTATTCTTGGCTTCTGCTCAGATGGTTGAGTGAATCCATGAGTCACATGTCTAATTTCTTCAACAAAAGGCAGTCCAGCCACACCACTGGGCACTAATTCTGGAATATGCTTTCCCAAGAGTGAATTTCCTAATTTTAACATCCTTTTAATCTGACTAAGCCAAGAATCTCCCAAAACATCAAATGCTGGTTCCTTTTTGATTAACAGTTTCTTCCTCAATTTATCTCTTCCCCTACACTTTAGAAGCAAGGGGAAACCAAGCCACATCTTCAACACTTCACCCAGAAATCTTGCCACATTCATCACTACAAGTTCTGCTTTCCACAGAAAATTGAATTCAGCCAAGTAACATACAATTCAGACTAGTTTTCTGCCACTAATATACAGGTATCTGAATTGAAGGTTGGTGACAACAGCCCTGAGTCAAGCAAGTCTATTGAAATAATTTTTCCAAAGCATGTGCTCACTCCATGTCCCTGTGTCACATTTTGGTAATTCTTGCAATATTTCAAACCTCCTTGTTATTATTATATCTCTTATGGTGATCTGTGACTGGTGATCTTTGATTACAATTCACTGAAGGCTAGATGATCATTAGCATTTTTTAGCAATAAAGTATTTTTAAATTAAGTTATTCATATTATTTTTTTTCAAACATAATGCTACTGCACACTAACAGACTACAGTATGGTTGTGGAGACGAATGTGACTCCATGTTGGATGCTAATCTGTCATGTTGATTTCTGATTAACTTGTCCTGGGAATATCTCTGGATTCCTACTTTATTTACTGTTCTTAGTGTAAGAACATGTACTCACCATAGGGTCTGCTCTAGTTCAAAGCAACCTTGATATTATTGCACAAATTATAGGCTATGGCACACATAACTTTCTGCCTTTTCTCAAGGACTGCCTTCAATTATCTATATAGCACTCTTACACTCTTTTGATATGATAATCATGCCCTAGGTATGGGAAAAAAACAGTGCAGAGATCACCGATCTTGCAGCCACCAAAGACCACACTTCTGTCCATAAGTCCCCCAATAAATCACCCTCTACTGACACACTGGATTTTTCTGCTTATTCTCTGGTATCTTAGCTTCCTCTGCTTTTGGGGGGTGCTTTGCATATATGTCCCTCTCAAAAACAATAGTATAAATGTAACTTTTACGTGCACTGGGAAATCAAAAAATTCAGGTGACTCACTCTATAACAATATTTGCTTTATTGCAGTGGTCTGGAACTGAACCCACAATATCTCAGAGGTATGCCTATAATAAGGATTGCCTTTCTTCTAGTTTCCAATAACATGTTCCTCCTTTCCTTCTCAGCTATCACCAGTAACAACTTTAATGTTCATTTTTTACCCACATTCTGTTCATGACAATATATATATTATCTACAATAGACATTTTCTCTACCATTCTCACTTCCTTCAGAGCCCTCATCAGAAACTCCTTTAACACCCGTATTTCTACTAACAGACTCTTCAAGTCGCTCTAGTCTTTTTCTATCTTGCTTATCCAAATTCTTCAAGTCTCTACCCCTTACCCAATTCCAGTGCCACTTCCATGTTTACAGGCACTTAGCACAGCAGCACTCAAGTTCCCAGTACCAAAATGTGTTAGCTTCCTAAGGCTGCTATTGGTGATAACAAGTTACCACAAACTTGGTGGCTGAAACCACAGAAATTCACTGACGCATGATTCAGGAAGCCAGAAGTTCTAAATCAAGACATCAACAGAGCCATGATTTCTGTGGATGATCCAGGAGAGAATTCATTCTTTGCATCTTCCAGCTTCTGTTAGTTGTCCTGCCTTTTGATACACGTCCAATTTCTGCCTGTATGATCACATTACCTCCCCCTATTCTGTTTGTGTCATTTTTTCTTCTCTCACTGTCAAATCTCCCTCTCTTTTCCCTTATAAAGATATATGTCTTTGAGTTAGGGTCCACTCAAATAATCCAGGATGATGACTTTATCTCTATTTATACAATTAACAAAATTATGATTATATATTTTAGTGAGTATTTAATATCTGGACCAAAAGATTTCGGGGAGCAAATGCTTTGTCTCTCCAACTTGTCATTATATCCAAAGTATTTAACATGTTGCATCCCACATACTGTGAATTCAATAAATATTTTAGGAGTGAATGAATAGGTGAACAGAGGACAGGTGAACAGATTGATGCTTGATTGGATGGAACAAATAAGTCCTGGACAGAGACAAGGGCTGAGGCAAACGAACATAAGAAGGTGCCCTTTGGCCCTCTTGGCTAGTGGCTTGAGTCATGGTGATTGGAGAGCTCAAAAGATTTGGATGCCCCCTGGAGATTATGTAACTTAGAAATATTAGTGAATTTCATGCTTCTGAGATGAGTTTGGACATCACATTTCCCCTGTCTTCTCCTACAGTTTGTCCCAGTCACAAGGAAACTAAAGTTTTGTGTTTCCTTTAATTATGAAGAGCAGAGTGTTCTCTACCATCTCTAAGATTCTTTGGGACCTTAAGGAACCCCAGCTGCATAGGGAGAGGGTGCAGCTAGCAGTAACATGGAATGAAATGTGGGAGCGCCAGGCATGGCAAATTCTTGTGTACACTCAAAGTACAGATAATGTTAAACCATTACAGTCATTAAAGTTCACAAAACTTTATATTTATTATCATGTTCAACTGTGAAGAACAATGGACAAAAGGAATCTCCTCAGTTTTCATTTGAAGATTCCAAAGCTTGAAGAGAATTAGTGCTCAAATTCTCCTACCATACAAGTTTATGATAAGTCTGGAACTGAAATTCATGTACAGGGTCCTGAATCCATATGCTGTTCAACGATTCTTCTATGTCTCACCCTCATCATGTTTTCCTGTAGCTTATTTTATGATGTATTAGCTTGAATCATATGACATTACCATTTCTGTAGGTAAAAAATGGCCAAATGTAGTTTTTCGTTGTCCACCTAATAAAAACTGAGCTTATTATAAATCATTTATATTTCTCATATTCATAGACAATAACTCTAAACATTCTACATTTTTATTTTAGCAAAAAATAACAGAAAAATCACAAATACAATCACATTTTTTACTTTAGCAAAAAATAACAGAAATATCACAAATCACAAACATAAAGGTTATAATATGAGAGGTTTGATTTAATCATAATTAGGACTCACTGTTTGATCAGTTAGACTGGATGCCTCCCCCAAACTTGTGCATATCTGTCACTCTCTTGGGGCTATCTGACATTTAAAAAAATAAAATGTTTATTTACAACTTGGTATATTAAGGCATTCTTGAAATAATGGCCAAAGCTGCTTATTGGAAGAATCTCAGGATCAAGTGCCCAGAAAATAACATGGAAAGTGTTAACAGACAAATTGAAAAATCAAAAATACCCCCCAAAAGGGAGTTTTTGGAACAGGTCAATCTAAAGAACTCAAGAAGAGTGTCATACTTTTGAATTCAACAACATGAATATTTAAATTTAAGTATGTGTGTTTTGTCCCACATTTCATTAACAAATCCTCAGTCCATTGATCCTCAGAGATAGGAGATGGCCTTCCTGGGTTAGTAATAATTCAGTATAGTTTTATAGACTTTGAATAAATGGAGTCCTCCAAAATACAAAAGTAAATACATAAGTCAATAAAATAACAGTCTTGAAAGGTAATACAATCAATAAGGTGAATTTGAATGAAATGAAAACCATGTTTACTGTTTCACAGGGCTTCGTATTAACCTATTTTCGTAAATGTACCAATGTGCTAAACTAATTATATGACTAGAAAAAAACATGTGTACTTACTGTTGCATAACCTACAACGTGTATAGCCCTGTTGAGTCTGAGTACAAAGAATGATTTCCCCTCCTCCAATTAATACTATGAAATACAGAACATGCATTCATTTTCTTTGATTGACAGCTTCAATTTTGGATATATATTCCAACTAATGGAATGAAAATTGCAATACATGAATCAATTACAGTTGTTCAATTGTCTATTTTGTAAAGTGAGAATAGTTTAAATTATATATTATTTCATTGTGTATGTGTCATAGTATTTTAACTGACAATACTACCCTTAGTAAATTTGGTTTTAATGAGGAGCTTATCTGCATGCACATAGCCCTATCCAATTGTTCATTTCCTATCTATTATTATTTGTAGAAGAAATGGATCTTTATTAATATTCAAATGTCTTCATACTTGCATTTGACATACAGTATATTTAAGATTGAATAGGGCCTTCTACCAATGGCATAAAGGCTATGCCCATGTGATACTAAAGAAACAAATTCAAGCTCTATCCCTAATATAATCTCTCTCCACCAAAAAATTTATTTAGAAAGAAAAAAAAATAAAGCATGGTTGGTTTCTGATTTAATATAACCAATGAGATGCTCCCAAATATTCCATTTTAGCCTTGGCCAAATTTATGGGCAATGCCATATTTTTTATGGAAATTTTAAACAAAATAAATTGAGTTGACAGCCTTTAGTTCTTCCCTGTGTCTGACTGCTTATGCTAACTTACATGAATTGGGTAAGCCCAAAGATAAATGCTGCACAAATACTACCAGCCAGCTTTCAGTTAATGGAATGGCAGTGTAAAGATAGGCTTGTACTTATTTTTCTTATTATTTTCTTACTTTTTTAATTATTTATTTAATGAGTCTCAAAGTGCTTCACTGTCTAAAATTTTCCTCTAGCTGGGGGAGCAAGGACTGAATATTTTCACCACAATAATGGTCCTTTGCAATTTTTCTTTTAGATTCTGAAATTTCATTTGCAACTCATGAAGGATAGCCTTAATTATTTATAACTAAAGAGACCCCTGATATAGTTTGGATATTTGTCCCCTCAAATCTCATGTCGAAATTTGATTCTCAATATTGGAGGTGGGTCCTAACGGGAGGTGTTTTTGTCATGGCGTGGATCCCTCATGAACATCCTTGAGGTAATGAATGAGTTCTCTCTCTATTAGTTCCCTTGAGAGCTTACTGTTGAAAAGACCTGGCACTTTTCTCCCCTCTCTCTCCTGCTTCCTTCCTTTCGTCATGTGATGGTAGCTCCCTTCACCTTCCGCCATGAGTGGAAGCTTCCTGAGGCCCTCACCAAAAGCAGATGCTGATGCTGTGTTTCTTGTACACTACAGTGAGCCAAATAAACTTCTTTTCTTTATAAATTACTCAGCCTCAGGTATTCCTTTATAGCAACAAAAATGGACTAAGACTTCCCTTTATAAAAAATACCTAAATCTTTCTGAATGATAATATTACACAAAAAAATTTCTTCTTGATCCTCTAGATTTTCTAAATTTACTACTGTATGTATTTATTTAATAATAACAGAGAAACAACAAATTGCCTAAACATCAGCTAGAGAATGGAAATGACTTATGTTAAAAAAAAAAAAAGGGCAGGGGGGAAGGAAGGAAGGGAGGCAGGCAGGGAAGGAAGAGAAGGAAAAGAAGACCACAGTAGAGAAAAGAAAACAAGAGTATTGGGATGTTTGCTGAAGGCTAGTTTTTTCATCTGTTAAATAGTGTTGTCTTACTACTTAGCTGTATGAATTTTTTGCCTTGGAAACTCTTTGGGACTCAGTTTCCTCATATTTAAAATGAAGAGGTCAAATATCATGATGTCCAGAATTTTTGAAGCTCTAACATTATCTGAACACATTGATCAGACTTTCTGCTATTTTATTAAAGCTGACTCTTCTAATTTCTTGTATCATTCTAGTGACTTCTTAGAGATTTGGGGAACATAAATTCTATGTTAATATTTTTCTAAGCACAATAATTAATAACATGAATTGATAATATTTACATGGCATTTCAGAAGAATCAAGTAAGTTCTAGTAATAATGATTGGTTCAGGTTTACACAGATAAATATTGAAAGAGATGTTATTTTAATCTAAGATCCTGTGACCCAGGGCTATTTCTACTATACCTGCTGCTTCTTTCATAAAATAAAACAAAAACTACCTGAATATTCTTCATACTTGCAAATATTTATTTTCAAACTTGAAGTTAATTAGAAAAATATTATTTTCCTCATTTGGAGCAAAAGATTGAGCTACAATGCCACTCTTTAAAATAAGATTTTATTGGCCTTAATGGTTTATACTTAGTTCTTGCATACGGAGTATGCAATCACAGAATCCTTTCTAAAAATATTCAGAAATCCATTCCTGTATGCATGCAATTTGCTACTGCGCATAGGCAAATTGATTTTTCTATATTCACAATGATACATAGTTTTCCATTTTATAAGTCAGCTGCATTGTTGAATTGATATAACCGATAATCAGAAAGCTCCATTGAGTACATTTTTTCCTAATGAAGTATTTAAAATGAATAACTTGATAGATCATAACTAGCAAAAATATTTGTCATCTATATGAAAAACCATATATATTTTTGAAAATTAGTGTTCACCACTAGTATTCAGATAGAGTTAAAAACCATGGTGGGTCAACAGTTAAGAAAATAGTATACAGGTCACAGCTATTTAAAAATGTCAATGAGTACATGCCATTTGGATGTATTTCAGAAACCCTAATGTATAGCAAAGCATCAGACCAATGCTGTTTCCCCTGTATCTCTATTCTCTCAGCTATCATGCAACATGAATTCACACAGGCAAATTGAATTAGAGTTAACTATTGTAGAAATTACTTACAAAAATCGCTCTCATTATATTTCATATGGAGGAGGAACTTTAAATTTGACTGAAACATCCAATAATTTAGCCACATTTGTTTTGTTTTTTTCAAGTTTTATCTACTTTTCCCAAGTCATGAAAGAAGATGAAATTCTAATGAGGAGGGATTTATTGAAATTCTTTAAAGTAGTTTCATATATTCCTTTAATCATTTTCAGTTTATATCTGTGTAAATTAGCATCAAATATAAAATAAAACATTATTTTATATTGGCTAAATTGTTTATGGTATTAAAGTAGTATCTGATTACAATGAAAATTTATTTCTATTATGCAAAAACATTAATTCACTCGGTTTCATTCATTCCTTCATTCATCCATTCATTTATTCAATCATCCAACAAGCATTTATTAGCATCAACCATGCGTCAAATATTATCATAAGCAATAGGAAGATAGGAGTGAACAAAAAAAAAAGTCCTTCTTCTCATGGAATTTACAATCTAGTAGACAGAGGCAAAAAATAAACAAAAGAATGATGAGGTAATAGATTTTATCAATATAAATACAGCAAGATAAGGACAGAAAGAGTGATGCAGCATGGATGTACCATTTTTCACAGGGAAGATAAAGAAGGCTTTTTGATTAGGTGACATTTGAAAAGAGACCTGAATGAAGTGAGGAAATAGGCTATGACAAAACTTTGAAATCTTCTTTGTAAAATGCTGCTAATTTGCTTAATATATTATCTGTATTGTACTTAATAATATAGCATGAATTGATTGGCTGTTATGAGATTCTGTAGACTGGAAAACGAGATTGGGTGCTTACATATATTTTACTTCGTTGATTATTTAATATTTTTACAGTACTTAGTTATTCAGATTAAAGATATAATAAAACATGAAGAATGTTATTTTGTGTCATAATTAGAGAATCACATTTTGTTAAATGAATGAATAGATGAATATGAATGAATGGCTAGGTTCCAGAGTCGGAAGGATCTACCAGGGATTATTTAGGAATCATACAAACTCTTCAGCAACAGTGGTCACTCAATCCTTATTTTAAAAAAACATGTCCAGGAACCACAAATTCATATTGTAAAATAGGCCACCTAGTTTTTCAACAACTTCATTAACTAGAATGATACTGCTTATATTAAACTGATATTTACTTCTCAAAAAGTGGGGAGAATGTGAACCCTTTGGATTTACACAAATATAACTCTGGTGACCTGGGCTAAGAAATGCTCATCTTTAGGCTAGTGAAATTCCTAAATCTGATACAACATGCTAGCTACTGTCATTAGTATTGCCAGACACTCCCAGAAGCAGTATGGGCTATTGGAAAAGTATATGGTTCACCAAGTTAAGCCAGAGGTCTGACTTGCCTCTAGTTCGGATTCTATTACAATCTTCCATAAAATCCCAGCTGTCCTCATTATGTGTCAAATAGCCTTTGAAGCCAATGACATGAGGGCTAAAATATTGGTAGGTCAACCCAGATCATGACAGTACACTTGAAAAGGACATTTTTCACCTTGTACTTTCCTGCCCTCTTGCTCCCAATCCTGAAAGGTCTAATGTCATTTTTCTGATTTATAAACATTATGTCTCTTTCATTTACCTTACAACGACCAAGCAGGTGCTTTGCAATGATGAGCCTTGATTTTCTTTTAAAAGCAATGTAGTTATGCTTTATTTTTATCTCAGGCAACAGGTGAAAAACTGAAGTATATAGCAAATTATCTGTAACACCAAGGCCATGACCCATAAAATATGATTTAAAAATTTCAAAAACATTTTATAAATAGCATTTTAAAATGGAGTTCACAAATAAGTCCCTTCCTTCTTTAAGTGTAATGATTCCATTGCCCAGTGACTGTTGGTCACACTTTCAGTACTATAGATACTACTGCAGTCTATAGATACTAATGTATCTATAGACTCTTATGCAGTTTATTCAGTTCTGCTCTCTTTTTCTGTTGTGGGATATCTGGAAAGATCCCCCTGGAGGGATTTTTCAATACTTGGTGAAATTACAGTAGAAGAAACCCAAGATCAGATGGAAGATTAAACTCAATGACATTTAATATCACTCATCACCCAAAGATGATAATATATGTTGATGGCAATATGCTATAATATCTTTTGGGAGTGAGAAAGTAGAGTTTACATAGACTTTGTGGAAACCCTTTGCCTTCTCAGAGACCTATTTATATTTGAAACCTATTTTGCTTATTTCCCTATCTTTGTTTTATTAGGTTGAGACTGTGTGACTGGAACCAGCTCTAACCTGCTGGTATAGATACTGAGGGACTCTTAGAGCTTCATTCTACTCTGCCAGCATGCATTCATTACCATAATATTTTTCATTCATGATGAACACATTTAATAGAAGTTAGATCTATTGATTTCACTGGCAAATAATCATTCATGTTATTGATTTTGTGGCTTACATGTTCTGACCATTATCCCTGGGAAAATGAACAGCATTGATAGTTATCTGTCAGCCCAAGAACATGGAGGTTTTGCTCTATCAAACTCCAGCTAATCTGTCTCAAAATAATTACCCATGTTAGCACTCTTTCAAGTAGAAACTCTTAGAAACGAATTTGAAAGAAAAATGAGTAATAGGGTCTTTTTGCATAAATACAAATTGCTCTGTATGTCGCCATCTCAGTGAAATGTGGCAATTTACAGCTTTGTTTTTAAGAAAGGATTGCAGAAAGCAATGAGCAAGAAATTGTTTTCAAAAATGGTCAGTAAGCATTGTTCTCTCTTTGATTTTCCAGGGTAATGAGTAACATAACTTTTAATCAAAGATTTTCCAGCCAGTCATATTGACAAGCATATCCTCCCTGTGTTCAATTCTGCAAAACAGAATCTAGGTCATTCTGTATGCTAACAAGGGAGCCAAAGCAATAAATGTGATGTATTTGTGCAATAAATCTATTTGATTTGAGGGCCTGTCGAGCAGGAAGCAGGATTATGTGGGAAAGCAAAAGGCCTGGTACATGCAGTATATGCTTTGGAACGTGGCAAGGGAGAAGTACCTGGGATATTAGTCTGTTCAGGAATCCCTGCCATCCCCGGTCTCCTGGTTATTCTAAATCTCTTTGCAGAGTGATTTAGACTTTTGGTAATGTCTCTCCATAAACAATGGGATAATGCAATACAGTAGCCAGCTCAGCCCTGGAAAACCAGTAGAAGACTGTTAACCACACAGTACACCAGTGGCAAGCCTTGATGATCACATAAACCAGAGATCTCCTGTTACATGCTGTCTGAAGAAAAACAAAAATACGGTCCCAATGAAACTGACCAAATAAAACATGCCAAAGGTGAAGGAGGAGAAGGCTCTGTTCTAGATTATGTTGAAAAGCATAAAGTAGAGTTACCGGGAGCCATTTATCATAGATTGTCCTAGCGTTGGGGCCCTGAGAGATGGCTTTGATATTGAACGGCAAAGAGGATGAGAAGACAGAAGGTGTGACCAGGTTGCGAGCATGGATTAAATCATTCTCCATTTCAGGGCAGATTGTTTAAAGTGGGAGGAAAGAATGGAAAGAGTTGAACAAAATACTCTCCACAGATTTCTTCCTGTTTTCAGGATTCTTGTATTGCTTTCTCTTCTTAATCGTATCATTCTCTTATATCCATGGAACTACTCATTGAAGTATAAAATCTGGCCTAAAACAGAAGATTTTGTTGGCTTTCAGCTATGGGAGCCTTATGTTTATGTACATGTTTGACACAGAGTATGAATGCAGAGAAATACAGGATAAGGAAATATGAGAGTACATTCAATAATGAATATAACTATGTTATAATATCACTGGTTAGATTAACCTCTTCTAACCCTTTCTCAGAATTATGTAATTTTGTTTTGGAGAAATAATTATTTGGAAAAAAGTAAATGTTACCAGAAGGTATCAGGTTAATAGTTGCAGAAAGACAAATAACTTTTAGCTAAAGTGCAGCTGTTGTGGAGTCACATGACTCTAGGTTGAATACTGGATCCATCATTATATGTGTGTGTGATTGGAGACTAGTTATTAATATTTCAGTTCTCTGAGCCTCAATGTCCTCATCTGTAAGATGGAGATAACAATCATGTTTTGCAAAGATTAAATAAGATATGTAAAGCAATCAATTTTATAAAGTGGTTGTACGTCTTAGGGTCTCCGTCAATGATAGCTGCCAGTAGGAGGAGAAGGAGAAGGAACAGGAGGAGGAAAAGATGGATATGCTTTCTTGTGGAAGATAGTAAACTGCTTTTGTGTTGCATTTTTAGGATCCAGACTTAAAGGTGCAATAACTCACCGCATAGGGAGGTGACAAATTATGAGGTTGAGCTTAAGGGCTACCAGATTGTCCTGACCCATGGAAAGCAGAGCCATGTAAAAGACTGCATCCTGTTGCAGCCAGTATCCCAGTAAAGCTAGAGCAGTCAATGCGTTTTGCCACAGGCCAGTCAGCGCACCGGGTACCAGAAGCCTGTTACTCTGTCACCACCATGTCATAAATGATAGGAACGAAAAGGATAATTTTGATGGCAGACTGGACCACAAACAGACATAATGTATGCAAATTAAAGTTGTTAATTTAACACTGTTTATCTGTCATTTAACAAAATAAAGAAAAACGCTGGATTGTTCCTGTATAATTCAATGGTTGATTTTCAAAACTATTCTCTTTTCTATCACCAACAAACAGAAGCATTCACTTTGCTGATTTTTTTTTGTAGACTTCACAGGCCTTCATATTTTCTCTTTTTTCTTTAACAAATGTATATACCACTTTTGATGTCCTCTGTCACATTGCATATACAGTTTTTTCACTTCTGCAATGAACTAAAAATATACTCATCAACAAAACATACTTAGCTTTAACTTCCTGTATCACAAGGAATATAGAATGTGTTGTCGAAAATAGATTAGATGCTTCTATCCTAACTTGAAATTTATGTGCTTCCTTTCTAAAGAAATAGGTATCACATCCATCTTTTGGAGAAAAGTAGAGCAGAAAGGTAAGATATAATAGCCCTTGCTGGCTTTGTACTTATTCAGACAATATATGAGGATGGAGACACATAGACTGGCATCTTAATAATTTGTCTTGTTGCACAAGAGGCAGACTCAGAATTCAAGGTAGCAGGAAAAAAAATAAGGAGGGTGGTGGATTTTAACCTGTCACTGAAAGATAAGTTCTCCATCTCCAGAGTGAAGCATTCATCTCCATTTAAAAGGTGAAGGCTGAGTCTGAGCATGTGATCTTGGGGGGCATGCTGGATAATTTTTATGTCCAATGGTATATTGCATATCAACAATAATAGCCTCATTTGAATTACTAAGAAAAAAATAGCAACTGAATCCACATATAAAAGAATGAATCATTCTAGATTTTCTTGCTATACTTTCTGTTAAACAGACCTCAGCTTCATGTAATCAAACTCTCTACATCACGTGTGAATCCTTTTCTAGAACCCTTCCCCCCAAAACAGATTTCCATGCTCTGAACGTTCAGTTTAGAAGAAATAGCTCATGTTTTTAGTATGCTCTTTGAATTAATTTCCCATGGCAGTTGTAACACAACACAACACTACAATCTTAGCAGTTCAAAGCAATACAAATTTATTTTCCTACAGTTCTGTGGTCAGAAATCTGCAATGGATCTCACACTGCCAAAATCAAGGTGTTGGCTAAACTGTATTCCTTTCTGGGGATTCTAGAGGAAAATCTATTTTCTTTGCTTTTCCAAATTCTGGAGGCCACCCACATTTCATCTTCAGAGCCAGCAATAGCCTTTCGAGTCTGTCTCACATTATATGATTCTCACACTGATGTTTCTGCCTTCCTCTTCCACTTTTAAGGACCCTTGTGATTACATTGGGTCCATCTGGATAATCCAGGATAATTGCCCTATCTTAAGGTCAGTTAATTAGCAACTTTAATTCCATCTACTACCTAAATTCCTAGCCATGTAATACTAGTACATTCACAGGTGAGAGAGAGTGGAATATGAACAATTTGAGGGAGCCATTATTCTACCTACTGCACTATTCCAGATGTTAAGTCCAATATTTCTCCACCCAACCTTGCTAAACCTACACAGAATAGGTCTAATTCATCTTCCACAAGGCACTCTCCAGAATGTGGGAAAACAGTTCTCATGTCTCCTCTGAATCTCTAAGCACATCAGCTATTTTAATCACTTCCCTGATGGTGTGGTTTTGCATCTTCTCACTGTTCAGAAATAAATAATAACAAGTAAAATTTATTAAGCAATGTACTGAATTATGTATATACATTTACTTATTTACATATATTTTCTCATTTAATTATCACAACACAACGAAGAATTTTGTGCTCCTGTTGTATCCATTTTATAAATGTAAGCCCTCTGAGACTCAAAGGGCTAAAATCCCTTACCAAAGATTACACAGAGAGCAAAACTTAGAGGTACAACTTGAGCTCAGGTCTGTCTTACTATAGAAGGTGTTCATTTAATCATATGCTGTACTGAAGGATATATCCTATTTTGATAATGTTCCTCTAAAATTGTGGTTCCCAGCACTGAATGTCATGTCTCAAGCATTTTCTCTCCAATATATAAAACAATTTTGTCCTGAAAATAGGTCAACAAAAGATTGAATGTTGAACAGGAGAAACAAAAACAGAGACTTGATCTGATCAAAAATAGTTCTGCTGAGAGAAGTAAGATTATACGTCTCTATACAACCAAGTTTGTTCACGGAGTGGGAAAAGCAAAAAAGAAAGGCATCTACAAACAGTATAACATTTACTTTGAGTGTGTTGAAGCATAATCATCCTTTTTAACAACAATCTTAAGCAAAGTATTTTAGTTACAACTTTCTTAAATGTTGATTTGATTTAGTATATTCAAGACTGTAGAACTTTATCAAAGATTCAAATTTAATATATTTTTAAAATGTTAATAGCATAATTAATTTTTGCCAAAACTCATTTGCGCTTAGAAACAATTCATCTTGATAAGCTCTACTCGGTTTCTTAAGAAAAAAAACCTATATGTTTTATTCTTATCTCTGACATAACTGTAGATTCTTAGACTATCACAAACCTGGAAATTAGGAGGGAGAATTGCCTCCTGATCCTTCTTTTCTTAGCAAAAAGAAAATTGTGGGAAAGATTTTGGCCAATAATTTATTTTCTTTGATGTTCACTGGGAAAAAGGAATGTAGAGACATACGGAAGCTGTGACAACTAAAGAAAAGTTGTATGTTTTCTTTTTAAGTTTACCTTTTTAAAAGAAGTTTGCTTTTGAAGTTAGTAGAAATAAAAGCATATCCAGATCCTCGAATAAAGAGAGAAGTTTGAAGATGCAGGAGAGAATGAAAAGATTTGCCATCATCAGATCTTGAGGGAGCAAGAAGGTTTAGAAAGGACTGCCACATGGAGGGATTAGCCTTCGCTGGGAGCAGGAGCAATTCATCCATTACAATAGAAGGGAAGACACAAGGCATGGACACTGATGTTCACAGAGACATAGATGTGACAGTGGAAACTTGCAGAAGTTCCCTCTGATGGTTTTTATTTTCTCAGTATTAAAGAGAGCAAGACAATTAGATGGAGGTTAAAGATGAAGGACGTAATAAAGGTAAAAGAGAGAGGAGAGGGTAGAAATTTTGCTATGGATGAGTGTAAGAGTTGGATGGCGTCAGACATTGTGCTGTAATTGTCAGCTAGTGCTGAACACTCACTTAAGGTTAATGACCATGAATTTAAAGGGATAAGATTGGGATGGTTCTGTGTTTTTCTATAGTTATGTTCAGCTGTACAGGTGCAGATTAGAGTATTAATACATGGCATATTGGATTTATCATGTGTGGTAAAGTGAAAAAAGCTGAGAAAGTTGCAGATGCATGGAATAGAATGATTGTAAAAATTCACCATGGAATTTATTCTAAGTAATAGGTTCTCAGCTTGGGTCTAATTTACATACCAGTGGTCATTTGGTAATGTCTGGAGACATTTTTTTGTTATCACAGTTGGGTAGGGGTGAAACCAGTATTTAGTGGGTGGATGCTAAGGATATGGCTACACATTTTATAACACACAAGTCAGTCCCTACAACAAAGAATTACCCAACCTATAATGTAGGTATTGCAAGGTTAAGAAACCCTGAGAAAATTTAAAAAGGAAATCAGGATATTAGCAGAGGGACAAATGGAGTAGATCCTAGTGACACAGAAGAATTGTTGGAGTTGGGTTAATAAAAAGAGAGAACTGGAAATACAGAAGTTTGTGGTCAAAAAGCGAGACACTTGGAATTGAATTTATGTAGAAGATGCACTTATTGCTGATAACAATGTCACCAAGTGAATAAAGTAGGATGGAAGACAATATAATAGAAATAGAGAACAACAAGGAAATGTGGGACGGGCAGTGGACTGAGCACTTAGTAACTTCTTCAAGAATAACAGCAAAGACAGTACGGGGTACTGACCGTGAGCCAGAAGCAAACTCTCTAAGAAACAAAGGAATAGCCCAGGAACTTCCAGATGGCTGACAGGCAGTGGCAGTGGCTGGCTGAATTGGAAGATACGATATTCAAAGCTGGAAAGTTTAGAGGAGAGAGAAGGAAAATCACCTGGAAGTAGAAATAAAAAAACAAAAAGGATATCAATCCCACTTTTAAGCTCGAAAATGATTGTTACAGAAAAAAATATATAGTGACTACTTGCTAAGGGTCTGGGGAAGATGTACACTACAGCATGGTAGTCAGGCCATTTGAGTAAGAGATTAAAAAACAAATATTATGAAAAACAATGCAGAGGATTTTGCTAACGATTACGTTAAGGTTTCAGAAATTAGAAAGTGAAGATATGGTCAAAACATGGAAGGCACAAACCAGTGTGGAAATGAAAGATGAAGAATGACGTGGGGGTGCTGGGCTTCTTTTTTGACTTTTATAAATTCAAAAGCTATGGTCTGAATCTTAGTGCTCCTCCAAAATGCATATGAGAAAATTACAGACAGTTGAAATTATTTCAAAGCAGAAAGCGGAGGGGGAGGTGAACTTGTCATGCTCTGCAGAGTTCTGAGCCCCCTCTTGACTCTGCCACCGCAGATGTGGCGTCTTATCCCTGTCAGCTCGCACGCTGTTGACACAGTTCCTGATTAGAAATTGTCAATTTTCTGGATTAGGAAATAATTTACTCTAGAAACCCTCACTCTTTTAGCGAAAGGAAATTTGCAACTTCTAATGGGTGGGATTTCAACAGTGGAGTGGTTTAGTTACCCTGAAAGATCTTCTTCCTTCAAAAAAATGCTGAAATCGAATCCTTAATAATAGAGTCTCTTTAATGCATTTCTGAGTTCACAATATGTAAGATAAGTGAACTGAAAGCAAAGTGAAGACAGTGAGCAGCAGGTGAACAGCAAGGTTGAGGTAGAGACGAGGCAAACAGCAATGTCAACGGGCACACCGGCAGGAGAACAAAACTTGGACCAGCATCAAGGTAAATGTGAAACTGTAATCCTGTGGAAGTTCAGGAGGTAATTCAGATATTTGGTCTAGATAGTTTTTAAGAACCATGGTAAAGATTTTAAAGATAACCACTAAAAGAACAGAAATAGAATACGTAATTTCCAAAACTTTGCAGATGGGGAGGTAAATGGAATAATAAGACAAGCAAACAATAACTTAATAAATAAAAATCCATAACAATCAAAGGAGTATATTCATCATGTCTTTTATTTTCTGTATTCTGGTGCTAGCCAATTTGTAGAGAGAGTAAATAATTCACCCATGAATGCGCTTTTCAAATGCAAATTAACCAATTCAGAGCCCAAACCCCCAATCATCTCCTTTTTTGAATTCTCACATGGTAGGCTGCTATCCACCTGCCCTAGGACCAGGTATTAGAAAACTAGGAACAGACCCTATGCTCCAGAGCCCACTACAATTATTCAAACTAGCTAACCCTAAATGCACCTAGCCTGTTGCAGCTGTTCCTTTTTGTGGGAACCACAATAAAGGTTCTTGCCCACAGTTTCTTGCCCCCTCTCCCTCTGCCTCCTCACAGACCCTACTACATCCCATGTACATCCCCAGGTGGCCTCTGATAGCATGACATAATCCCTCCTCTTGATCTGTGAGTATAACAAACTATCTTTTCAATGGCAATCATCTCCTGATCTCTTGGCTTCCCCATACCTAAATAATAATAAGGCCTATATTTTAATGCAAAAGGAAAAGATAGACTAAAAATATAAAACAAAAAAGTAAAGCTTTAGAAACAAATCCAGATACACTAAAAATCAAAATAAAGTAAATGAATGAAAATTCATGTTAAAAGAAGACAGATTGGATAAAAGAAAGGTAAATCTTCTGCTCTTTGCAGAAGTCCCATCAAAATTATTAGGGTATGGAGCAGTTAATGGTAAAAGGATGGAAAAAAATATGCCACAAAAATATTATCCAAAAAAACCCCCTTGTATGTATCCATACAAGACTAAAAGTTAAGATAAAAGTTATCACATAGGATTACAGAAAGTTTAGACTTTCCTAGAAAAATAATAATTCTAAACTTCTATGCTCCTAATAAGATAGCTTCAAAATATGAAAAGCAAAACTTAATAAATGTAGAATATATATACATGTATTTAAGTGAATAAAAATATTTTTGGTAACTTTTTTGGAATGTGCCTGTAAAACTCAGATGACAATCATTATTTGTCAAAGGATACCATATACCACCTTGCCACTCTCATGTAGTTCACACAGCAGCAACAACATGTGCATCACCTATAAGCTTGCTAGAACTATAGAATTTCAAGCTTGTTCCAGATCTACTCAATCAGATTTATATGCACATGAATAATTGGATGCAATTATCTGTCACATGGTATTTTTAAAATGACTTTATTTTCCTTCCCCTGAGTAACTTTGCTTTTTTCACTCTATTTTTACCTATAAACTCTTATGTAAGACTTCTGATTTGCAGTCCCACATGTAAAGAGCTTAGAAGCCATCACTCTATTCTAACAACAATTAAAATCTGAGCAAGCTAAAATTCAACAATTCTTTTTAAACCAATCAGAGAAACAAAGTCATAGGGCAAACCAGTGACCTTAAAACTGGAGGAACAGACAGATTCATCAAATCACAACTTATCAGAGTAGAGACCCATGAGCAGAAACCTCTGGGAGAATGAGTAACATGATAGAAAACTTGAACTGCAATTGATGAACTGTTGGAGATTCAGTGTGGATAAAAACTGTTATCCAAAACATACAAAGAACTCATAAAACTCAACCACAATAAAATGAACAATCCTGCTATGGTCTGAATGTTAGTGCTCCTCCAAAATGCATATGTTAAAAAACTAATCACCAATGTGATAGCATTAGGAGGCAAGGCCTTTGGGAGGCAATTAGATCATGTGGGCAGAGTCTACATGGTTGGGATTGTTGCCCTCAAAAAGGAGACCACAGAGAGCTAGCTAGACTCTCCCACCATGAGAGGACACAGCAAAAAGCTGTGCGCCAGGAAGTGGACCCTCACCAGACATCAAATCTGTTATTCCCTTGATCTTGGACTTCCCAACCTCCAGAACTGTGATTAAAAAAAAATTCTGTGGTTTATAAGCCACCCAGTTGATATTTTGTCATAGCAGTCCAAATGGAAAAAGACAAACCTAATTTAAAAATGGGCAAAAGATCTGAACAGACATCTTGCTGAAGAATACATACAGAAAGCAAAGAAGCACGTGAAAAGATACTCAACATCATATGTCATTAGAGAATTGCAAATTAAAATAACAACACAATGCCACTATGTACCTATTAGAATGGTCAAAATCCAAAATACTGACAACACCAAATACTGATAAGGATATAGAGTAACAGAAATTCTCATGTATTTCTGGTGGGAATGCAAAATAGTACGGCCACTTTGAAGATAGTTTGGCAGTTTCCTGTGGAACTAAACATACTCTTACCATATGATCCAATAATGGCACTTGTTGGTATTTACCCAGATGAGTTGAAAACTTATGTCCACACACAAACCTACACATGAATGGTAATAGCTGTTATTCACAATTGCCAAAACTGGAAAGCAACGAAGATATCTTTCAGTAAGTAAATGGAAAAATAAATTTGGCATATCCAGACAATGGAATATTATTCACTGCTAAAAATGAAATGAACCATCAAGCCATGAAAAGACATGGAGAAACCTTGAACGTATATTGTTAAGTGATAGAAGTTAATCTGAAAGGACCACATGCTGTGTGTTTTCAACTATATGACATTCTAGAAAAGTCCAAACTATGGAGACAGTGAAAAGGTCAGTGGTTGCCAGGCGTTAAGGGGAAGCAGATGAACCGGCTACACACAAAGTATTTTTATTGAAGTGAAAATGTGCTTCATGCAATTATAATGGTGAATACCTGTCAAAACCCATAGATTTTTTAAAACTCGTAGATTGTATAACACCAAAAGTGACAAACTAATGTAAACTATGGACTTTGGGTGACAACGATTTGTCATTGTAAGTGCATTGACTGTAGCAAATGCAGCTCTCTGGTGGGGAATCTTGATGGTGAAAGAGGCTGTGTGTGGGGACGGGGGCATGTGGGAATACCCTGTGATTTCCTTCATCTTGCTGTGAACTTAAAACTCCTCTAAAAATAGAGTCTATCAAAAAATATTTTGTGTATGATTTAATTAAATGTTATCTTTTTAATGTATTTATAAATAAATCAGGATGCATCAGTGTTAGTTGTTCAAATAACAAAACTAGGAAATAGGAAAATATAAAAAAAAGAGCCACGAAGATATTGGTTTTGGTATCTGCACCAAAACAAGCATTTTAATAATAATGACAATGTTAATTTATATAAATATCATGTTCATTGTTTATAAAGGTGATCTCATTTACTTTACCTTATTTCAATAACACTATCTTTGAGTTACATAGATAATCACATGTTTATTTCAAGGTAAAGAAGATGAGGCTCTGTGACTTGTTCAAAGTGCAAAAATATTAAATATAATTTAAAAATGTTCATAATATGCTCATTATTTCTCTACAATTCCAGATAGCAGAGAGAAGACAAGTTCAAAAAGTATAAGATTGCAACTATTCCCACAGCACTTTTGACAGTAAAGAATGATTTGTACAAAATAATCAATTATTTAAAAAATCTTATTTATTAGTGAGAATATTTAGTTATGAACTGTAATCTGTAATGCAAAATGATTATTTGAATGTTCTTGTTAAGAAAAGAATAATCGTGAATTTAATTTTGAAGTCATATAATGGATGTTAAATGGTAGTACAAAGAGCATTTAACTGGGAGCAAGGAGCTTACAAATTCACAGTCTGATTCATTAATTCACTGTCTGGAATTCATCACATGCCTCAGTTTCTACTTTATAGGATGACAAGATTGAGAGTAAATGATCTCTAGGTTTCCTTCCAGCTCTAAAATTCTCTAGTCTACAGACATATGGCACTATACTTGAAAGCACATATGCCTCCTGTGAAGTGAAATAAAGTGAATATGCACACGGAAATGGTATGATGATTAAATTTACTCAGAGCTAAAAGTCATAGTGTATTAGCCTTACATATGAAAACCTCGTCTAATGAATCAAACTTAAAGGATCTGTCAGTGTGTAGTTGTTTGACAGAGAACAAGGACTGTGAAATTACTGATTTTATTCTAGTGATTCTTGTATGGGTCACACACAGGAAAAAAAGGGAGGGGGGGTCTCATTAATACATATCAGCTTGTAAAAGAAAAAAAAAAGGAGTTTCTTTTGACATTGCAATGAGCTTTAAGAGTCTTAATGAACATTACTGCTAAAGCACCCAAGCAAATTAGCATTTCCCCATATGCCTCAACTTAAAAGAAATTAAATTTGGTCTAAATGAATTAAAGCAGTGGACCTAAGAGATATCTGATCATTCTACCTCTCAATTATTTCTCCTTCGGTCAGGTTTTCTTGGCAATAATTACTCATTTTGAAAAGCTGATATTCTGGTTGGATCTATCTCTATGCTATATTTATATAGCATAGTGGAGTGAGCTATGAACTGTGGATGCTAAGTGTGCCGCTTGCTGTGAAAAACAAGGAGACAAAGACTGTTTGAGTTCCTGAGGAGGCGATAATTTCAGAATTAGAGTTATCCTGAATGTACCACCACTACTGCAAATGTTGTGATTCTTTCAGGTATGATGACAATGGTTTCAGTGATAGCAGAATCTAGGAGTCGGTGGAAAAGTAAAGGAACTTGAGAAAGTTGTCCTAAGATGATACACTGCAAGGCAATGCCGTGTGAGTGACAATGATCAGATTAAAATTAAGATAAAAGTGAAATAATGCATGTAAATATACAAATGATATATTAATTATTCAAAACATGATACTTAGGCAAAACGAATGTCAATGTTCATGGTTATGGTGAACATTTGGCGATACTACACAGACCTTGCCAGTCAAATGAGTGAACATATATACAAAAGAAAATGGCATAAACCAACATTTCTCAATCTTGGCACTACTGACATTTTGGGCCAAATAAATTTATTGTACAATGTAGGATGTTTAGCAGCATCCCTGGCCCCTAT
Organism: Avahi laniger; assembly: GCA_963575035.1. Lineage (NCBI taxonomy): Eukaryota > Metazoa > Chordata > Mammalia > Primates > Indriidae > Avahi > Avahi laniger. The sequence continues at coordinate 70,278 of CAUYSK010084373.1, forward strand.
TCATTAGAGGAGAGCAATACTACCACCCTTAAGTTGTAAAAACTTAAAATATCTCCAGATATTACCAAATATCCTGAAGAAGGCAAAATCGCCTCCAGGTAACAACCACTGGCATAAACAAATATTCCAGAAAACTGGGTTATTCACTCTAAGAGGAAGCTTCTTTCATTTTATGTGTCAATTAGCCAACGAGATATGGCTATTCTCACATGGGTGATGTCTCTAATACTAGTGACTAAGAAAGAGTATCCTGGATAAATTTTCTATCCCAATCTCTTTCTCCACTTCCTCTTTAATAATTTTTAGATTTGCCCTTTTGAGGGTATTTTCTAGGTCTTGTAGGCATGCTTCATTCTTTCTCATTCTTTTTTATTTTCTGACTCTGTACTTTCAAATAGCCTGTCTTCATGCTCACTAATTCTAGGAAAGAGTGGGATGTACTGGTATATTTGTTCCTGATGTTGCTTGTCCTGAGCCCCAACATTATAAATTAGAGTGGTGGTTTTATTTATTTTGAGTGTGCCTTTCTTTTGACACCATCCATAAAAATCCACAGTAAAAAGTGTTAGAATTTCAGACCAGTAACTCTCACTTGCATACCTAACCGAAGGGTGCAATATATAATGCAGAGTGGTTCATTGCACACTTAAGGAAGCATAACGTATATAGGAGGGGAGATGAGGGGCATGCCACATTGTTACTCTGAGAACAAATAGTATAAATTCTTCCTCAGGAGAGTTCTCTAACAGGGTAAATAAGTGTATAGACAAGAAAAAATGCGATAGCTGTCAGTTATTGAGTTTGATGAGCCTTCGACAATGTATTAAACTCTTTTATTTCTTTAACATATATGATTTCCCTCTATTCTAGAACTGAATGTTCAAGGGCACAGATTTTCATGGTTACATACTTAAGTCAGATAAAGAAAACAAACAGAAGTGGTAGCTTATCAATTTTAAGGACGAAGAATTGTTTGCAGTAGGGTACCTGGGAATAGGTGTTGTGTCGAGACTTGCTTCCATTTTGATAAAGTAATTCAGCTTCTCACATAATAATTGATCTTAAAGAGGGTGTGTAAAATGGAATATGCAGGTTTGCAGATGACAGTAAGCCCTTCTGGACGGTGACAAACTCATGAAGATGAGCTGTGGAAAGAACTCACAAGGATTTAAGAGAGCTCAGAGCCAGCACATAAGCCTTTGTTACTGCAGTTGTTGAGTTGTATATTTAAGGAGAAATCTAAATAATTTTTATGAGATAATGCTAAGCTATCTGTTTTAACTCTAGAGAAGAGCTAAAGCAATTTTTAAAATTTGAAATAACTGGACCAATGATTTCCAAAGACAGAAAACATCAAGAAGGATATTTTAAATAGAAAAAAATACAGATAATAACAGCAACACCAAAACAACAAAGACAACATTCTTCTAACCTCCAACAGAATTATGGTAAATCTAAACCTGTAAGGTTTTATTCTTATATAATAACTATCTCATGAAAAAGACATAATGAAAGTTACAATGTTTTTGCATCAAGCAATAAATATAATCAAGAAATTTAAGAGTACTTATGTAAGAATAGACTACAAGTAAGAATTCTTTCCACTTATATAAAAGGATATATTCATAATTTACAAAGTCATAGAAAATGTGATTAAAATAGATACAGGACTTTTTCAATAAAGCCTAGAATAAAAGAACTTTCAGATATTATAGCTTGGAAGATGTAACACAGGAAAAGAAAATCACATCTTATATTATACCTAAGATATCATATAGCCTGGAAAATGCCCTAATATATATCAACTGTTCAATCATCCTTTCATTCATTTATTAAAAAATTAATATAAGTTAATTATATTTGGAATGGTCATGAACATATTGATTTTTGTATCAGTGACAACAATTATATCTTCCCACAAAGCAAACATGAGATACATTTAGGAAACCAATGAAATAATAGACATGATAGTTGGATAAATTATAAAATGTAATGCAAATATGAGCTAAATTATGATTGTTTGTGGGTCAGAACTTGATTGTGACCATGCTAGATTGTTGAATGGACCATAAACTCTTCCCCTCCCTATATCCACATCCTTTAGAAGTCACTCCCACGCTGATTCTGAGCTTGGCTTTCTGATTCACTTTGACCAATGAGACAAAGCCTTGGGGCTTGCCTTCTTTTGTTCTGCTTAGAATCCTTCCACTACCATGTCAAGAAGCCTGAGATAGTCCTCTGAAAGAAGATATGTGGCCCCATCTTCTCTGTTACCCCAGCAAAAACCAATGACTAAAAGGCACATGAATGAGACTGTGTTAAATCTTCCAGACCTAAATAGTAACCACAGACATGATAGCAGGTCCATTAGACATCAGTCAGGATGACCCAAATCAGCATGTTTCAATTCACCCATAGAATCATAAGCTGAATAGATGATCTTTTTTTAAGCTAGTAAGTTTGGGACTGTTGCATTTTACAGTAAAAGCTGATTTTATAAATTTTTGCAGCTAACAGTGAGATACTTTTAAACCAGATCCAGCTCTTTTCACTTTTACCTCATGGAGAAGAGTTATACCTTCTTAAGAATAAACCCCACAAAGCTTTGATGAGAAATAAGTGAGATGATAGACATAAGAGTGTACTGCAAATTGTAAAAAGTAATTCTAGGGATAAGATGTTATAGATTCAATTTTTCCTGCTCCTATCTTCTAAATACAACCAAATACTTTGGAAATAATTTAATGAACAATCATAGAAAGATTCTGAAAAGGTGGAAAGAATAACTTGGACAGGGAAGAATCCTCAAGACTTGAAGAATGACACCACGGTGAATTTTTTGGTTTTTTTTTTTCTTTATATGTCATATATCTCTGGGCACCTGAGATGGCTACAATCTGGAACTGTCAACAGGCACAGGGGAAGAAAAAGAAAGAAAGAAACAAGAAAAGCTTTCTCTGTCTGGGAAAAGTACCATGCTTTGGAAATACGAGCAGAGATAGAACAGGACACCCACTGGACAATAGGCCAAGGGGATGCTCTCCGATCATGGATGCAGCATCCCCCACATGATGGCCAATGGAAGCACCCTCCATCCCCAAGGTGATACCAACCAAGATTTACTGGGAGTTCAGACAGAGCCAGAATAACAAAGCAGACCAGATTAGTGTTGCAAGGCATCAGAAAACTAAGTTCTCATTGGGACACAACCCAGAAAGTTAGGTCATAATGTATATGCTAAACAGAAACTTGCTACTAAAATAAAAGATTTAAACAGAATCAAGAGTTTCCTAAATTAATATTTAAAATTTCCATGGCACAATAGAAAACCACTAATTATACCAACAACCAAAAAAAGCATAGCTTGAATGAGAAAATAATTTATCAGCTGATGACAATACTGAGATAAATCAAATTTTGAAAGTATCTGAAAAACACTTTAAAGCATCCATAATAAAAGAGTTTCAACAAGTAATTAAAAATTCCCCTGACAAATGAAAAAAGAGAAAACATCAGCAAATTAATAGAAATTATTTTAAAAGGGACTGAACAGAAATTAAAGAACTGAAAAATACCCTAACCGAAACAGAAAACTCACTAGGTAAACTCAATGGCAAAGTGGAGTTAAAAGAAGATAGAATGAAGAAATTCGAGGACAGAACAATGGAATTTATTCAATGTGAACAACAAAGAGAAAAAAAACACACACCCTCCCACCACCACCACCCTCAAAGATGAACAAAGCCTCAGGAAACTTGAACAATAAGAAAAGAGCTAATATTCATATTATTGGAGTTTCAGAAAAGAGAGAACAAAGAATTTGGAGCTGAAAAGATATTCAAAGAAATAATGGCTGAAATTTTCCAAATTTGGTGGAATAAATAAGCTTAGAGTTTCAAAAGCTGATGAAACACAAATACAGTGAACACGAAGGAATCCATACCAACATACATTGTAATTGAACTTATGAAAATTAAAGACAAAAAAAAGAGAAATTTTAAAGAAAGCAGGGAGAAAACAAATAAAATGAGCATATTTTTAACCTAAAACTATGGAGGCTAGAAGAAATTAACATAACATTTTTGTGCTGAAAGAAAAGAACTGTCAGATATGAATTCTATATGTGGAAAAAACTCTCTGTCAGAAATGAATGGGAAAGACATTTTCACATGAAGAACACTAAGAGAATTTGTTGCAAACAGACATACTTTTAAAGAATGTCCAAAGGAAACTCTCCAAATAGAAAGGAAATGGTAGCAGAAGGAGGCATGGATCTTCAGAAAGGAGAGGAGAATAATGGAGTGGTAAAATCAGTAGTACATATAATGGACTACAGTTCTCTTGATGAGTATCTTAAATCATATCTGATGGCAGAAATAAAAATTATGATATTTGTCATATCAATGTATGCAGAGGAAATATTTGAAATGATTATATTTTTCAAATTAGGAAACTAAAGAGACCTAATGGGAAGTAAGTTTTCAATAGTACACTTGAAGAGGTTTTGATACCAGTAGATTATGATAATTCACATTTGTCTATTGTAACACCCAGAAAACTAAGAAAACCATGTAAAGCAATATACTCAGAAACACTATAAATAAATCAAGAGAGAAGCCTAAAAAATGCTCAAATATGGACATTTTAACAATGTTGATTCTGCCGATCCATGAACACGATATATTTTTCCATCTGTTTATATCCTCTGCGATTTCCTTCCTCAGTGATTCGTACTTCTTCTTGTAGAGGTCTCTCACCTCTTTGGTTAAATATATTCCTAGGTACTTTATTTTCTTTGTTGTTATTGTGAAAGTTATTGAGTCTTTGATTTGATTCTCTGCTTGACTACTGCTTGTGTATAGAAATAATACAGATTTGTGTACATTGATTTTTTAACCTGAGACTTTGCTGAATTTATTTATTACTTCAAGGAGTCTCTTGGCAGAGTCTTTGGAGTTTTCTAGATATAAGATCATATCGTCAGCAAAGACTGATAGTTTGATCTCTTCTTTCCCCATTTGGATACCCTTGATTTCTTTCTTCTGTTTGATTGCTCTGGTAAGGATTTCCAGCACTTTGCTGAATAAAAGTGGTGATAATGGGCAACCTTGTCTAGTTCCAGTTCTAAATGAGAATTCTTTCAATTTTTACCCATTCCATATGATGCTGTCTGTGAGTTTATATAGATTTTATAATTTTGAGGTATGTTCCATCTGTGTCTATTTTGTTGAGAGTTCTTATCATAAAATTATGCTGAATTTTGTCAAATGCTTTTTCTGTGTCAATTGAGATGATCATATGGTCTTCTTTTTGTGCTTCTGTTTATGTGGTGAATCACATTCATGGATTTAAGTAAGTTGAACCAATCTTACATCCTTGGGATGAAGCCTACTTGGTCATGGTGGATTATTTTTTTAATGTGTAGCTGAATTTGGTTTGCTAGAATTTTTTGAGAATTTTTGCATCTATATTCATAAGGGATATTGGTCTGTTGTTTTCTTTTGTTGTTGTGTCCTATCCTGGCTTTGGTATCAAGGTGATACTGGCTTCAAAGAATGAGTTGGGGAGGATTCCTTTCTCCTTCTTGTTATGAAATAATTTTGTAATCTCCATCAAAACACCAATGTCTTTTTTGCAGATATAGAAAAAGTAATTCTGCACTTCATTTGGAACCAAAAAAGAGCCTGAATAGCCAAAGCAACCATAAGCAAAAGGAACAAATCTGGAGGCATCACTCTACCAGACTTTAAACTATACTACAAAATTTTAGTAACCAAACAGCATGGTATTGGCACAAAAATAGAGACATAGACCAATGGAACAGAACAGAGAACTCAGATGTAGCACCATCCACACATTGCCATTGATCTTTGAGAAAGCAGACAATATGTACTGGGGAGAAGAATCCCTTTTCAATAAATCATGCTGTGAAAATTGGATAGCCACACGCAGAAGATTGAAACAAGATCCATATCTCTCATTGCTCACTAAAATTAATTCATGATGGATAACAGGCTTAAACCTAACACATGAAAACATAAGAATTCTTAAAGAAAATGTTGGAAAAACTCTTATAGATATTGGCCTAGGCAAAGAATTTATGAAGAAGACCCCAATGGCAATCACAGCAACTACAAAAATAAATAAGTGGGACTTGATTAAATTAAAAAGCTTCTGCAAGGAAGCCAAGGAAACAATCATTAGAGCAAATAGACAACCTACAAAATGGAATAAAAACATTTGCATGCTATGCATCCGATAAAGGGCTAATAACCAGAATCTACAAAGCACTCAAGCAAATCAAGAACAAAAATCATACAACCTGATTAAAAAGTGAGCAAAAGGCACAAACAGAAGCTTTTCAAAAAAAGATAGACTAATGGCCAATAAACATATGAAAAAATGCTCAGTGTCACTAATCATCAAGGAGATGCAAAACAAAACCACAGTGTGACATCATCTAACCCCAGTAAGAACGGCTTTTATGAAAAAGTCCCAAAACTATAGATGCTGGTGTGGATGCAGAAAGAAAGGAATACTTACACACTGTTGGTGGGACTTCAAACTAGTACAACCTCTATGGAAAGTAGTAGTATGGAGATACCTCAAAAAACTAAAAGTCAAGCTACAATTTGATCCAACAATCCCACTACATGGTATTTACCCAAAGGAAAAATAGACATTTTATCAAAAAGACACTTGCACTCGAATGTTTATAACAGTACAATTCACAATCACAAAGATGTGGAATCAACCCGAGTGCCCATCAATTCATGAGTGAATTAATAAAATGTGGTATATGTATACCAGGGAGTACTACTCAACAATAAAAACAATGAATTAATACCTTTTGTAACAATCTGAATGAAACAGGAGACCACTGTCCTAAATGAAATATCACAAGAATGGGAAAACACACACCACAGGTACTCACTATTAAATTGGAACTAAATGAACAGCACTCAAGTGCACAATAGGAAGGAAAATTCAATATAAATCAAACGAGGGGGGAGGACAACACTCATGTGAACAATAGGAAGTAAAATTCAATATAAATCAAACAGATGGGGATGGGTGAAATCATATCTAATGGGTACAATGTACACTATCTGGGAGATGTGCACACTTATAACTTTGTCTCAAGCAGTACAACAGCAATCCATGTAACCAAAACATTTGTACTCTGGTAATATTCTGAAATTAAAATAAATAGAAAAGACACAAGAAAAAAAACCTAAAAATTAAAAAAAAATTTAAATGTCCAAATAACACATTTGAAGGAAAGATTTGAAAAATAGAGAAAAGAGAAACATAAGAAGCAAATAGAAAACAAATCATAACAAGTCAATAATGCAAATATGATCTAAAATATAATTGGTTATGAGACAGAACTTGAATGTGGCCAACTGCTTTTGGAACTCATAAATATTTGAATTTGCTTTCATTTCGCTTAAATTTGGCTCTATGATTTAAATGATTTTTGGTGACTGACAAGGTGTTATTTATTTTGGTATGAACATTTCCTTATTTAGCCATGGGTGAAAAATTCTTCATGGAAAATTTCATAACAAACTTATTTTACTTCCAAATATATAGAAACAATTGATGGCTTTCAGGTTTCAGAGTACATATAGATGTATGATTGCATGCTTAGTGATTTTATGCTCAATCCTGTGGAGAAGTGTAAGAATTCAAAAGAAAATATGGTAAAACAGTAAGGGGAGATTAAAATGAAATTTCATTTTTCACCCAATGAATTGGCAAACATTTAAAAGTTTGATAATAGCAATGTCTACTTGAGTTTGAGAATCTGGGAATCTCTTCCACTGCTACTGAGAAAGTCAATCTATGCAGTTATCCCATGGGCAAATTTAGCACTATCCATTAAAATTTAAACAAGTAGGTCCTATGACCCAACATATCTACTGCTTATCTATCCTGAAATAGCAAGCATTCATAATGTTTACTAATGTACATTGAAGAATTGTTTATAAAAAAAAACATTTGGAAACAACCTAAATGTTCATGAACAGGGTAGTGGATAAATATAGATACATCAGGATGTACTATAGGATGATATATAATTGTATTTTTTTAAAATAATGATGACTATATACACTAATATGGAAAGATATTGGGGTGAATAAAAGCAAATTGTAAGACAAAATGTACAGTAAGATACTATTTATACTTTTAAAACACACCATAAATGTATTTCTTTACAGATATATGTAGATCATTTCATAGAGAAAAAAAGATCCAGAATGATACTTCTCAAATTGAGATGGTTAGTAATTTTAGGGATGGGTAAAGGAATCAAGATTAAGGATGGCAGGCAAAGATAGATTTTTGCTTTATTTGTAAGATTTTAATTTATGCTAGGGGAGTGTATTAATATGTAATCGGTGTATTTTTAAAAATGTGTTCAGACACAAAACAAATAGTTTTTAAATGTGTTCACACAATACTACAAACAATCTTTAAAGTCTAAAATATGAACTGCCAATATAAGCTGAACTTTGAGCATTTTAAAGTCACTCTCTTTGTTTTCTGGACACAAATATCCTGTCAGCAGACAGCCAGGAAGCTGCAGGCAGGGACTAGATCATTGTCAAGAAGGCTCTGCTATGCCTGTAGGGGTTGCCATGGGCACAGTTCATAAGGCCAACCCAGAAAAGTAATATTAGTGAACAATAAATCTTTGTGCGAAGGATCTGTTTGGAAGGAGAGAAGACAGAAAATAGGGCACTGAGTCAAAGGTCGGAAGAAAAGGTAAACTGAAGCTTCAAAATGAACTGGAAGTGACAGGTTGCCAGAGAGATGGAACCACATGGCACAGAGCAGAGAGACAGTGAGATAAGATACAGACGGGAGCCCATTCAGGCTGACTTACAAATGCGCCATATTGAATAGCACAAGATGTGGCAGCCTCCCACCACACACATTGTCTAAGTTAATTCTAAGTTAATTGCAGTTATTTGCCCCGGTTTTACCATTTAATTTCTTTGGAATTTGCTAGGATTTTTATTCTAACATTAATGTTCTGAAGTTTCTCATATATATATTCATGTATCTACACACACATACATATATGGAACTAATTGACTTGGATTTTTTATTTTGTTTTATCTGATTTGATTTGATTTTATAAATCCTGCTCAAGGCTGAGTGGGCCCCCCTTTTTTAAAAATCTCATATCTATCTTCCTTTTTAGAAGCTTAGCCTCTGTTATGTCTTTAAATATTGTTTACTTGCCGCGGTCCAGCCGCAGCAGGTCCAGGGGTCCCTGAAGGTGGGTCTTGGCGTCGGCGATGGGACACAGTAAAACACACAACTCAGAGGTTGAATGTAACTGCTCCGTTTATTGCTTGTAACTTACAGTTATTTATA